>MU224845.1:1849243-1869526 GCA_018584345.1 Thuja plicata | reverse complement strand
TGAAATGTGATGCTCCTGCATGGCTTCCTCTAAAGCCTCCAAACGTTTCCAACACCTAGAAATGGGATGTCCATCCTTTTCACAAAAGCTACAGGTCTCAACTAATTTCTTCTTAGTCTTGGAGGTAGACTCAGTAGACTTCCAAGAAGATTTACCCTTGGAAGGGTTAGTTGGAGGTTTTGAATCATTTTTCTGTGCAGGTTTGGAGGAACACTCATTGCTACGGAATCTTTCTTTGGTTTGCCTTTCTATTTTGGTTTCCCCTATGAAGACTGAGCAACCAATGCTTGGCTAGAAGTGCCAGAAACATCCATCTGTTGGATCTTTGCATGTTCCCGTGTCAACCAATCATAGAATGTCTCAAAAGAAGGCATGGTGTGCCTAGCACCCAAACCATCCATGGTGGAGTAGAAAGTGGAAGAGAAGATCTGATACTGTCCTTGCAACTTTGAGAGTATCAAGAAGATACACTCATCATCTGTCTTAGTTCTCCCACATCCCTACAAAACTGAGCGCAGAGACTTGAACTTCATCAAGAAGTCCTCAATGGTGGGAGAGTTGGTAGGTGTCAAAGTAGTCAACTCTGCATCAAGCTGAAGTGCCTGGAACTCATTAACAGTGCCAAAAAAATCTGAAAACTTGCCCCAAATGGCCCTAGGAGTGGTCAAACCATCCAAGAGAAAAAGGAAACTGTCAGAGATGTTTAGTGCAATTAAGCCCATGGCTTCATCCATCTTATTCCTGTGGTGTAGAAGCTCAAAAGGACGCTGTAGGACAGGTTTTTGTTCATCTAGGCATGACCATAAGCCACATGACATGAGTAGCCTAGTCATGTGTGCTTTCCAAGTGTGGTAATTATGCGGTGTCAGCCGGGCCACAGAGGGGTCCGACATTGAGAGAAGAAAAAGACGGAAGTAGAAGGGTCAATTTCTGAAAGTAAAAGATAGAAAGCAAAAGCACCCCCCCATAAAGTATGATTCTAACCCCCATACAGAAAATAAGTAACTACTGAAAGCACAAAGAAAACTAGAGAAGAACCTGAACACCGGATGCAGAGTAGAAGGGAAAACAAAGCCTCTACTTCAACACTAAAAATAGGAACTCAAATGGCTAAATCAGTAAACAAAACTAGCATCATTGCGTCTGGATTAGAAACACCTTTCCGGCGATATTTTGTTTTCCAAAAATAGACACTGTATGCCCAAGATATGGTCAAAAAACCAACTGCCTCTCTGAAAGTTAACTCTCTGGAAAAACACAGAGACTGCTCTAAAATTGACGGGCGTATGGCCATCACTAGACGTCCGATGGCACTCCGGTGGTTCATGGGCGGCACCACTGGTGGGGGCGGCGGGTGGGCTGGGCGCGAGCGGCGGGTTGGCCGGGCGCGGGCGGCGGCTGGGCGGGGAGGAGGCGGCGGCGGCCCCGGCGGTGCAGCAGAGGTGCGCGGGTGGCGCGCTGCCCAACGGCTGCGCGCAGGCGGAGCGCGGGCGGCGCGGTGGTAGCATGCACTGGCAGCGCCCACCTGCGTGTAAAAATGCCCTTTTTTGAATTTTTTTTGAGGATTTGCCTCGATTTTCAAGCCATACGGCCCTCGTAGGCTCAAAATTTTGGCATGTGGTCAAGGAGGCCAAAATAGTCAAATTTTATATGTTTTTCGACTCTCCCAGGCCTTCTGAACGCAATGGCAGAGTCTGTTTCTGCTTAAATGATTCCAAAAAATGGTGCCTCCTTCAAAGTGACAGAAAAGACCCTAGAGAAGCTGCGGCTGTCGCCTTCGAATCGTGGCTTCAAAATTCTTCAACCTAGGCAGCGACAGGGTGGCTCTGATACCATGTAAGATTTGAGAAACACAAATCCATAGAATGCCAAGAACACCTGCATGCAAAATACCTAGAGCTGAAATGAAACCTGTGAAAAAGAAGCTAGGGTTTGGAAAATCTCAGCGGAGTGAGAGCAAATTGTTATTTCCCAAAAGAATGAATTACAATAATTACAAAAAGCGGCTTATAAGGTGAGAAACCCTAAAGCTGGAGAAAGCTAGGTTTGTGCATTTAATAATTAATAAACATATTAATTATTATGCACCTAAATGACAAGCTTAAGTGAAAAAGAATAATAGTGTACTTTAATAATTAAACCAAATAGATTTAATTATAAAGATAAATGAACTATTACTCTAACAAAGGTTGGGGATGACCAAGTTTAAATTTGGGAGGGAGGCCACCCAAATTTAGATTATTTTTCCTATTTATTAAAAATAGGATCATGCACATGTATTAGAATAGAATTATTTTTAGAAGATAAGGTTGGTTAAATTGGAGGTTAATAAGATAAGATGAGGTGGAAGAGAGGTGAGTTATATGGGGATTAGTTAGTGGGTGAGGTTAGAGGGTGGCTAAGATCAGGAGACCTATGCTCATATTAAATTAATTTTTTTATTTTAATTTAAAAATGAAGGAAATAATTAATTAAATGGGTACCTGTAACCATTAATTAATTAATTAATTAATTAAATGGGCTAGGGAGACTATAGTTAAATTAAATTAATTCAACTAGGATAGAAGAATAACATTAATTATTTAAATAATGCGTAATTATTTAACAAATAATATGACTAAGTTAGTATGACAAGATGACTAAGTTTAATTATGCAATTAGTCAAATTTAGGTGTTTACAATACCCAAGCTTTGGCAACTTGGGGTGGTTGCAGTGAAGCACTTGTTCTATTGTATATGGATGATTCTAGTCTTGTCAAACATCACAATAGGCTAGTGTGGATCAATATCTAGAGAAAATGCATTGGAGTTGGTGATTGGGATGATTTTTAGTGGCTTGATAATTTCTTGAAGGTAGTATGCTCAAAATCCTTCTACAACAAGGAATAAGGATATAAGCTTAGTCTATAATTTTTCATCATTTTTATTATTCTAGTTAGTTCCTTTTTGGCCATCTTAGATCCACTAATTTTGTTCTCTACACTTAAGCTATGGTTATGATAACAACGCTCGATGATGGTGATGGTATGTTCTATTTCACTTGTTGATGGCATGTTCTCAATAGTATTTTGATATGGGTGGTCATTTCCTTTTGGGGATTTTTGAGTGATTGTTGCAAGTTCAATTTTGACACGAAGCCTTTAGTTTTTGGTTGTTTGGTTTGTTCTAGCCTCATAGTTTGCAATGCTTTTGGATGTGTATAGAGGTGTTAGAAATGAAAATTTTCTATTTATCTTGGGTTTATTTTTGTTCCGGTAGAGAGATCATATCAATTATCATATCTCCTCAAAGTACATAAATAATAATAATAATAATAATAATAATAATAATAATAAATTAACAAACATATCACATTATTAACAATAATGTATGGATAATTCTTGGTTGCATATAAAAGTGAGAAAATCTCATTAGAATATCTCAGGAATTGTGTCAAAGACTTTAAACTCAACAACTAAGATCATTTAAAATTGCAAGATAACATTTTTAATTAAAAAAAAACTTAAATTTTTAGAATAAAAAATGCAAAACCAATTCACTCTTTAAGTTTGAGAGATTAGTGACTATAACACTAAAAGTTATTAATCAATAAGATTTAAGGAAAATAATTTTAAAATTAAAAATTAAAAAACTACATCATAAATTTAATTTTTCAAATGAGATAAATAATTATTTTTAATTATTAAAAAAGAAAATTTATTAATAACTAATATGAATAATTATAAATAAAACTAATTAATTAATAACTAATATAAATTTTACTCAAAGCAATAATATTGCACTGGCAAAAAGTACAAACAAAATAATTAGGCCTTGTTAATTGAAAACATATCATCTCATGTCTCCATGATAATTTGACCAAAAAGTTTGCAAGGGTTGTCTAATTAGGTAAGATTATATTAATGTTGTGGGGGTGACAAATGCACACCCAAAAAAGCCTCAAAGTTTTTGTCATTGTAAAATAAGTCTATACGAGATCCTAACTATTGGTATTTATTTGATGTAACCACTTTTGTTTTATTTGTATGCTTAGATTGAGTCTTAGACTCTATTTCATCTAAAATCTCATCAAAATATATGCCTTCAATCTAAGTGTAACCTTTTCATACCAACCTTTCCTTATTCATTTTTAACTTACCATTCTCATCCACCTTGTTTTAGAAAACCCATTTAGTACCAATTACATTCTTGTCAACTAGTCTGGGCACAAGTTTCCAAGTCTGATTCTTCTCTATTTGTTCAAGTTCTTCCTCCATTTTTCTTACCCCATTCTAATCATTATATGCTTCTTCCACAGTCTTAGGCTCAATTTCTGAAATTAAACACAGCAAAATGTGCTCTTGTGCTACTCTACTTCTAGTAACAACTCCTCTATTCTTGTCACCAATAATCTGATTCTTAGAATTATTTCTTTGCACATACCTTGGTGTCTTATTTGTATATGTGAGAGCTTTCCCTATCTCTTAATCATCTTTTTCATCTTCATTTCCTCTATCCTTTGTATCAAATGCATATTTAATGTATTTCTCAATATTCTTCTGAAAATATTTATCAAGCTTCACATTTGCACTTCAACAATCTTATTCGGTCTCTTCTTGTAACACCGGTATGCTTTGCTCTTTGTAGAATATAATCCCAAAAATGTATCTTCATCTTATCTATTATCAAACTTTCCTTGGTTTTCCTTGTCTCTCTGAATGTATCATCTGTTTCCAAAAATCTTGAAATACTTCATTGTAGGTGCTCTTCCATGATATAGCTCATATGAAGCCTTGTTATATTTCTTCTGGTAAAGAACTTTGTTAAGTGTGTACACAAATGTATGTACTACTTCTCTCCAGTAAACCTCTAGTAAACTTCCTTCCTTAACCATTGTCCTTTTTTCTTCCTATATTGTCTAATTCATTCTTTCCACTACACCTTTCTGCAGTAATGTTCTAGCTACTAAAAACTATCTCTTAATAGCATGTTTCTCACAAAAATTTCAAACTCATTAGATGTAAACTCTCCTTCTTTAGCAGATCTCAAACATTTAATCTTCCCACCATATTCATTCTCAACTCTTTCTTTAAAAATGTTGAAGTTCTCAAATGCTTCTAAATTTTTCTCTTAGAAATCCAACCCAAGATAATCTTGAATAGTCATCAATGAAAAGTATGAAGTAGCTCTCACCTTGCAAAATCCTTATTTTGGTAGGACCACACATGCTATTTTACATTTGATCCAATAAATTAGTTAATGAATATCTTTAGCCTCGAGCAATTATCTTTTCTACTTTCCTTCCTGACATCCTTTATAGATAACATTGTCTAGTTTACACAATATAGGTAAGTTTCTTACTGCACATGGTGAACTAATTCTTACCAAGTTATTAAAAATAGGAACATTCACATGCATTAAAATAGAATTGTTTTTAGAAGATAAGGTTGGTTAAATGGGAGGTTAAGAAGATAAGATGAGGTGGAAGATGGGGTAGTTAGTTGGTGGTTAAGGTTAGGAGACAAGTGCTCATATTAAACTAATTTAATTCAAAAATGGAGGAATTAATTAATTAAATGGGTACCGGTAATCATCAATCAATTAATTAGGCTAGGGAGACTATAGTTAAAATAATTAAATTAATTCAACTAGGATTAGCAAGATAAAAATCAAACAATACATAATAATTTAACCAATAATGTGACTAAGCTAGTATGACAAGATGACTAAATTCAATTAATACAATTAATCAAATTTAGGTCTCTACAATACCCAAGCTTTGGCAACTAGGGGTGGTATTAGTGAAGCACTCCTTTCTATTGTAAATGCATGATGCTAGTCCTGTCGAACATTATAACAGGCTAGTGTGGGTCAAGTCTTCTAGAGAAAATGGATTGTGGCTCAATACTTTCTTGCAAGAAGTATGCTCGAATTCCTTCAACAACGAGGCATAAGGATGTAAACTCCACCTATCTTTTTTGGGTGTTTTTGTTGTTCTAGTTGGTTCCATTTTTTGTCATCTTAGCTCCACTGGTTTTATTGTCTACACTTAAGGTATGGTTATGAAAACAACGACTGATGATGGCGATATTATGTTCTATTTTTCTTGTCGATAATATGTTCTTAACAATATTCTGATATGGTTGGTCATTTCCTTCTGGGGCTTTTTGAGTTATTTATGCAGGTTTTATTTTGAGATGAAGCTTTCAGTTTTGGGTTGTTTGGTTTGTTCTAGTCTCCTAGACCACAATGCTTTTGGATGTGTACTAAGGTGTTAGCAAAGGAAATTTCCTTTTTATCTTGGGTTTCTTTTTGTTATGGCAAAGAGATTATGGCTCCTAATAAGCCTTTCTATAACTATGTCTTAATCAAATGTTAGGTATCCTCGGATATCTAGTGCAAACTTGGTCTCAACACGAAGCAAAAAATATTTTTTTTTATCAATTATCATATCTCATCAAATTAAACAAATAATAAAATATAATAAATTAACAAACATGTCACTATTAACAATAATTTGTGGATAATTTATTGGTTGGATATAAAATTGAAAGAATCTCGTGGAATATCTCAAAAATTACGACAAGGACTTTCAAGTTGACAACTAAGATCATTTAAAATCGCAATATAATAGTTTTAACAAAAAAACACAATTTGTTTAAATAAAAAATAAAATAATAGTTATCTCTTTAAGTTTGAGAGATTAGTGACTATAACACTAAAAGTTTGAGAGATTAGTGACTATTACATCATAATTTTTTTTTGAAATGAAACAAATAATTATTTTTAATTATTAAAAACCTAATTTATGAATAACTAATACGAATTTTAGTCAATGCAATAATATTGCATTGATGACCACTACAAATAAAACAATTGGTACGGGCTAAGCTCCACACAAAACACACCAAAAAAAATTCAAATTCCTGAAAATACAATAATATTTTTGCAATTTTTTTGTGGTTTTCGACAACAAAATATGTAGATCATGAAGAATAGATGTTAAAACTTTCACGAAAATCTGTTAGGTTTTCTGGTTTTTGAAATTTGATTAATGGTACATTTTGTAAAGAGCTTAGCCGTGTTCTAAAACAAAGAAATCAAGTTAATTGAAAATGTACCATCTCATGTCTCCATGATAATTTGACCAAAGTTTGTATAAGGGTTAAACTAATAGAATAGGATTATGTTAATGTTGTGGGGATGACAAAAGCACACCCAAAAAAGTCTCAAAAGTTTTTGTCATTGTAAAATAAGTCTATATGAGATCCTAACTATTGGTATTTCTTTGATGTAACCAATTTTGTTTTGTCTTTGCGCTTACATTGACTATTAGATTGTATTTTATCTACATTTCACTTGAAACAATATATTACTTTCATATATTTTAATATAAAATATCCCATTCTAAAAAATTTAAAAAAAAATTAGTAAATGTGGACTATGAATGGAAACATATTTTTCCTTGCACATGTTTTAGAAGTAGACTCCCCATAAAAAAAATAAAAAAATTCACATGCAGACCTTTACTTTACACCTAATTTGAATGGCCGACTTGTTAGGTCGAAAGTCTAAAGCAAAGGAATTGCCTACATTTATCACCGCTAATCGCACATGCCGACGTAATGGGGACGACGTATTTCGACGACCATACGGGAGGCGTTTCTCCACGCTATTCGCACATTTCATGCAAAAGTTATGTGTACGACGTACGTATTCATGCAAAAATTGACGATCAGATGTGACACGTTAAAAGGCCAGCGGCAAAGTCAAGAGAAACACGTATTGCAACTTTTGGGGGATGATGATTTTTATACCAAACACGCCGACGAGATGTAAAAGTCTGTGAGAAAAGTCCAGTCGTAGTGTAATATAGATTTAATCTTGAATATAGCTTTTAAATATAATTTGGAATAACTAGTAGTAGTCTCTTAGGGCTATTATTGAACTTTTAAGATTTATTTTTGATTGATTTTGTATGTGATTTAATTGTTTATAATCATTTTTCTACGTTTTGAATTGTCTAGTTTAACATTGTACAAGTTATTATACATACAAAAGAAGAAATAAGAAATAGCATTTATCAAAGAGTTGTCCAAAACTTACTTTATTACCCTAATACTTGTTCATCTTTTGACAACCAAAAATTTGTACATCTCCATGGACGCCCACTTTTCAATGGGGGGATTTTTTTCAGCCATGACTGGGAAAGATTGTAGTTTTAATTATTGTTCAAAAATCAATGCAAAAACTTCGAGGGTATCTGAAAACCCATGTATTACAAGTGATCAAAATATGGGTGTGGTGAATTTTGATCTTGATGTTGACGCCACTGTAGAAGAGTAGATTTTTGCAGAAGCATTCTTCCTCGATGTGGTGTACTATTTACTGCTTATAATTTCAAAGATCATGATGTATAGCGGCTGCTTTTGTTAATTAAAGACAAACTTTTGAGGTGCCAGTCAAAAATGGTAAGTCAATAGCAAAATCAAGCTTTGACTATTTTAGTAAACTTAGAAAAATATTGGCGTTGTTGGGCATTCCATCCATCATTTTTATTTTATTAATAATTATAATTTTCATTGATCTATCATTTTTGTTTAATGGTGTAGACCCCTAAAAATGGTTCAATGCCTATGCGTCCATTTTTAACATGTTTTCTATATTGTGTGTTTGATCTTTATCATTCACTAATATTGTATAATTCTTCCATGTCATCAATTACTAACATTTCTTTCATTTTGGCCGAATTGATCATCTTCCTAAACCGATCCTAATCATTCCAAACCGTCCTAAATCTAGATCATTCGAGGGCATTGTCAAATTTCATCAATGCCTGATCTATTTTCAATCCTCCTTCGATAGTGTTGTCAAATTTCATCGATGCTATCACCATCAATCTTGTCTAAGGCATTGTCAAAGTTCATCGATGCTTTATTATTATCAATCCAGGAGCATTATCAAGTTCGTCGATGTCTCCCCAAGAGCATTGTCAAGTGCATTGTCAAAGTTCATCGATGCCTCATCATCATATAGCTTATTCAATAGCATTGTCAAAGTTTATCGATGTTATTTTGTCAGCAATCAATTTGAGTGCATTGTCAAAGATCATCGATGCCTCGTCATTTCCTAAACCATTTCTAAACCATTGAAATCCTTCCTGATCCTCATCGAAGTCATCAAAATCAAGTCAACTTCACATCATTGCCATCAATTTGGTTAATGATCCATTGATTTGTCCTCTTGGAATGATAACCCATAGTTTACCCCTATGTCCTAATTTAATAAATAAATTTACTTTATTTATTCCCTCTTTCCTATGTCTCCATAATTAATTAATTCCAATTAATTAATTGGTTAATTCCTATTTACTAATTTCCATTTTTGTGGGAAATATGAGTTTTTATAATTCAAAATTCCCTCCAATTAATTAGCCTCTATTTGTCATAGTTGTCATAATTGATGACACTTTCTTCTTTTCCTTTGTCATAATTTGTCATATTTTATGACAAATTTCCCTTTCCTTCTCCACACTAATTTTCCCAATTGGATCTCTTGAAATTTGTCATAATATGTCATAATATGATACTTTTCCAATTTCACTTCTCAATTATGACAATCTTCCAATTTGTGCACCTTATTGCTAATTCTCGAATTTGGTCTATAATCCTATAAATTGAGATCAATTTTCTCAATCAAGTTAACCACATCTTTTGAATCTTCTTGTTATCATGCCAAATTGCTTTCATGCTATAGGTGCATCTTGTCATAATAGGAGCAACATATGAACATTTTGAGAAGAAAGAAAGGACATTGAAGTCCAATTGAGGGAGTGCTTTTGAGTTTATTTACTTTCATTTTATGTATTCTTTCTCAATTGCTTTAATGTTAGGATAGGATTTATTTTATATGCTTTTATAGGTTGCGGTTGCCTTACATACATTGTTTTTCCATTTTTCCTCTCTTACATATGGATGGATTAGAGTGGAATCTAAAATATTTAGAGAAATAATCTTTGACCATGTTTTTATTAAGTTGATAGACTTATTATGGCGGAGACATCCGCCGAATTGTTATGATAATCCGGCGTTGTCTTACGCCGGTAAACAAGCGACCGGTGCCAAGAAATCATGTCGCTATTATCAACTGCAGATACAAATTGCTGAGGTAGAATCACAGTTGGCAGACGTTGTCATAACACAAGCTTTCTTAGCCGCCATATTTTAATATTGAAAAATCTAAAATCGTTGAAAAGAAATAATTTCCACGAAGCTTTGTAACACTAAAATCCATTCTCATGGAACATGCAAAATGTGGCATCGTGCCATTCTCATGGAACATGCAAGCAAACACGAAAGAAATTCCGATGGTCACTGGTGTTTCTACACAATTTCAAAGCTTTCGAGCAGTTTACTCCTCTACGATTGTGTCTTTCCGCCTCGGTTCCATCTCTCCCACCACTTATGCCTGCAACTATTTGTAGCATAATAGCACTGGTTTGCAGGAAGCAACCAATTTGTACCATTTTAGATGCTCGGGCTATTTTCTGCAACTTGTGCGACAGAGTTTCTTGAAACCTTATAAGCAATCTGTACCATTTCAGAGGCTCAAACCATTTTCTACAAGCTGTGCGACAGGTTTTCTCGAAACCCTCGGTGCTTGTGATTTTTAAACGCTTGTAATTCCTCTTGATCATAATGCGAATACATCTTGGTTTGTAGAAATAAATTGTATTGTGCTTTTCCAAATGTTTATATTTTAAATGGTGTAATAATCCATTAATGTTTTGATCAAACGTTGTTTTGATCAAACGTTTCTCAGAATAAAGGATTTGTTTTTGGCCACTATAGAGTGATGCCCTCACTAAATTCCACGACAGGGAACGTATTAGTGGAAGGTTGAGGAGGAACCTGAACTATGAGAAAGCAAACACTCTCGTTTCAAATTTGTTTATGCTTGCCTTGCGAATATTAGGAGCCTACTTCTGTGGCTTATGACGTATTTCAACTATGAGCTCCCTGAAAACTTCTAGGCGTCCTTGTTGATGGTTCCTACATGGTGGGTCTACTTGAGCATCAAAGTTAGCTTTATTGTTGGTCCACCCGATGATTTGAATCCACTGGGAGAAGGCAAGGATAACAGAGGCATAGGTGAGATTAGAAAGCTCTGGGTCTTAGTGTCTAACCCAATTATGTTTTACTCAATATCTACACCACCCTATCTACTTGGTGAAATCTACTCTCTATACCAAACATGTTTATTCCCTTTAAACATGTATGTAGTTGGAAATGCTTTCGGATACATTTATGCAAAATGTAAAACAATAGACAAGACATGGGAACTCTTTGACAGAATGTCTAAAATAGAACATGGTAGTGTCATTTATCAAAAATTTCAATATAATGCTTAAAATGGATTTGTTTAAAAGGTTTGAGAAAACTTCAAGCAGGCAGAATCCATGACCTGATATAGCACTCTCTCTGTTAGCACCAAGATGAGCTTTCTCTATAAGAAGAGATGGGCATCGATCAAAGCACAATGAAAGAGAAGGCTTTAAATTGTGGAATACTACTATTACAGCTAGCTAAACTGAAATGTGTGCAAATCTGTCTTCACTGAAGAGGCATGTAAGTTCTTTGATTATATACCTAAAGGAAACTTGCCTCAAGGAAAGTGCAATTGAATGTACGCCTATGAAGACAATGAATTCATTGAAATAAACCATCTAGATTCTAAATTAGATTTGTAATTGTTATACATATGAACGAGGAAGTGGGTTAGTGCAAAATCTATTCGCCACATTTATTTGAGACATTCTGTCAAACAGTTTTCAGAAGATATCTGCATAAAAATAACCACAATGCAAGATATCTATGTCATAGTGTTCAATTGATTGAGTATAATTGATAGATGTCAAATAATGTTCAATTGATTAAGTATAATTGGTGATAGATGTCATAGTGTTCAATTGATTGAGTATAAATAGTGTTCAATTGATTGAATATAATTAGCAAGGTTGATAATATGTAAAAGACTTAATTATATTATTTTCAGAAATCATAATTTTAAAGGAGTTTCCATTTCTGATATTAAAATTTTTCAGTTCATTAATTCCATCCAAAAATGTTTATATGATTCAAAATATTGTCATTATTATTAATTTTTTTAATGTTTCCAAAATTTTTAATAGAGTAAAAGCAAAGGCAATATTTTATTATTAATAAAATGGAAAAGTAATATTCAAATATTGTTTAAAATTTTGCTCGTGCAAATTTAAGCTTTATTGTTAAATTTTAGATTAATTTTTTTATTTTAACATATTTTTCTATTGGAATAATTTGTATTAGCTATGTCTTTAATATTGTATTTAAGATAAACTAAAGTTTTAAATATGATTCTTTTTAACTATCTATTTAATAAATTAAATGATAATAGGAATATGGTATCTTAAAAAAAAGTGAAGAATATTTATTATAAAACATACATTATTTCTATTTTCAAATAACATTTTAAAAGGACATATTTACTGTTTTATTTTTTATTTGCTTGTTACTTATTGTACAAATATGTTGAGGCAGAGGACTATTGTAGTTGATGACTTCTTCTAGCATGCCGATCTTTGTAGAATTCACGGTGAAGAAAGAATTACCTACTTGTCCCAAACATGATTATTATAGGAAAGGGGTCCAATTACATATCCATCACCTTCAATGAGAAATTTAAATAATTTCTATAGAGATCCAAAAGCTGTTGAATTGGTCAATTGTAATCAATGCAATGCAGTAGAAATGCATGATGTGCCAGGCGAGGTGTGGTTTCAACCAACTTCAATAGTATTAGAAATAGAGTACACCTCTCTACTACACAGACGTGGACAACTCTGGTTAGAAGAAACGCTTCAAGGTCTGCAAATAAATACTATGAGGGTGCAAAATCAACACAACCATGGTCAAATTTTTTGTTTGTAGTTTGTTTCTTAATCAAACACTACATGTAATCGTCAGGTTGTACAAATATGGGAACTACAAGGAGTTTATTTGACTATGTCGTTGCATGAATGGATAAGGAAAATTGTTTGGGAGAAAATACCAACATGGACACAAGAAATGTGTAAATTTTATCTGACAAGGCATCCTATCATAGGCTATTGGAGTCTATGATGTCGCCCATTTGAGCATCTATATCGGTTTGATGTTATGGACCTCATGGCTGAAGATTTTGTTGCATCTAATGTAGTCCACTGCAGATGTGATAATCATGTTAACTAAGATAACAAGTTAGTTTTGTGAAAAATAGTCGATATGGCATGTTTTAGAAAACATCAGAATAGCTCTTAATCAAAGTATGAACTCTGTGTGTAATTGTATTGTTCAATGTAAATGTCTGGGCATGTCAAGTTTTCATAGTATAACTATACAATATTATCATTTAATATGTATTATACTATTGGTGTAACCATTGCACCCTTCAAAGGTGCAAGTGCTAGTTCATAATTGAATTTTATTTAATAAACTATTTAAAATTTAAGATTGGGCAAGTATATAATGATATTTAAGTTAGATATGTAAAAAATTTAGTAGTAGATTTAATATAGGATTTGTTTTGAGAGAAAAAATTAAGAATATAGAAGAATTTATTATCAAGATAAGTTTCAAATTATAAATATTTTAGAGAAGAAAAATGTCAAGTTAAAATAACTTAAAAGTTAGATTCTTTCTTAGTATTTCATAAATTATCTCCAACTTCATACATATTAAAAATCTTCTACTTCGTTATATTCACAATATTCCTCTAAATATCTATATTTTAAATAATAATAAATAAAATTAATTTAAAATTTAATAATTCTTTTCTTTATTGAAGATAAAAGTTAGATTGTCAATGAGGGTTTGTCAAGACCTTGGTGTTGACAGTTGGTGTTGTCATTGATGTCAACTCTCTACCTACTTGGAGCTAAGTGCTTGTCATTATCGATTGTGTTGTTGATCTTTTTGTCAACCCTCCACTTCCATGATGTTTAAGGCTTGTTGATAACAATGATATATACATCAATGATGGGATGAAATGGTACAACCCTCTGCTTGTTTTAGATGTGAATCTATGAGATGTGAATTATAAGGGACATTGGTATGCTAAAAGAGGACAAAAATATTCTAGAAGGAATGACATATGTGTCGATTAGAATTAAGATGAGGATTAGAAGCATGATATTGTAGAATTGATGATTAGATGCATAGTACTAGCATTGATGACATAATGTTAATGATGAACAATTGAGGTGTCTTTTGATCTTTGAAGAATGTTAAAGTGTGTGTTTGAAAAGAAGTTTTATAAGCCTCTAACAACTATCTAGAAGAATGCTCTGCATGCCTCCATATTTATTGCTATGACTTTGCAGTTTAGAACATAGATTGCACATTTTGTGTCTATTGTATTTCTACATTATCACATCTCTGGTGTTTCCATTGATCTTTTAGAAGAATGCAATATGTTAGCAATTTTTATGTTTATCGGGACTATCCTAGGATATGCTACACATTTATCCATATTGATGTTCGAAAAGGTTTGGTTTGGAGGGAATATTCAAAATGTTTATGCAATGTATCAGATCATTTTGTAGAAAAATATGTATACTGGATAAATATGTTTTTAGTTATATGTTTCATGATTATGTTTTCTAGTTTTCTAGCTATGAAGAACTCAATGTAAGTCTTGCTTTGATAACTTAAATCATTGAGGAAATATGATATATATTATGATGAATGATGTTGGATATTAAAGGAACATCTCTGTGTGATTTTCATAGCACTAATTTTTCTCCTTGGTGTTGTATTATGTCTAGAGTTGGTTTATATAATTTTTTATGGCTATCTATTTGATAAGGTCCTCTCTCTTTCTATTAATTTAGCAAATGATTTGTTGAATTCATTTTTGGGTCTCACCTTGCCATGTAGGGATCTTTATTATGTGATATCATTCCAAAGATGTATTTTGTGTGACTAATTATTTCTATACATTACCCTATTAAACTAACTTCAGTGGATATGTTCCAAGTGTGTGTGATGTTTGAGAGCATGTTGGATATTGTGTTATGTTGTCCAAGTCCTCTTTATGTCCTAGATATAACAACTATTACCACAAGTATGCTTTTGTGGCCAAATTATTGGGATACTTCTTCTCCCTTATTCTAGATGACCTCATTATTATCTAGCATTTATCTGAAATGGTAGAGGATGAGAGTAGAGTCAAAAATGTGAATATGAGGAAGCAAAAGTGTGTGGTGGAAGTTGTGGAGGTTAATTTGAGTACATTTGCTTCAGACATCGTGTCAAAATCATCTATATATTTTGGATATTGATGGGATATCATGCATATATGTGATGACATTGATGTTTTATCACTGATGTCAACATATTCCTACTTTTGGTGACAATGATCTTGGTATGTTCAGTGAGAAGATTATTTTGGTACAACTATTGTATTGAAGATTAGATGTTGCAAAGGTAAAAATGGTTTTAGGAATGTCTTTATTTGATATATGTTTATTTAAAGAGATTTGCATGTTGATTTGAGTAAGCTATGAATGATTTATCAGAGACTGGTATTTTGGTTTTTTAGGAAGAGACAATGTTGTAATTCTTGGATTGGTGTGGATCAATACAACAATATTCTTAGTTGCTAGCCTAGTAGCAATCTTAGGACATGGATGTGTGTCCTTAGATCGAGTGGTTCAGGATTTGGATGTTGGCAAGCTATTTTTATTAAGTGATAGAGGTTGTTGATTGTTGTTCTTGATGAACAGTGTAGAGATATTTTTGAATTCTGAGACAGAGTTGTTGTTGTTGTTGTTATTGTTGGGGCATTTCATGTTGCTTGTTGATGTTTCTAAATCGTGTCTTATTCATGTTTCTAGATCAGATTGGGTTACGTGATTAGATTTTTTCTTATTGATTCTTGGTTGACATAATGATGTAGCTTGTTACAGAGGATCATGGCATGATTTATGGATCTAGAGCATGTTTCAGGATGTTATTATTGATCATTTTTATGTCTTATCCAATATTCAATGGATCACATTGTATATTGAGTTGTAATGTATTAATATTTTGTTATTAGGTCCTTGGAAAACCTAGTATAAATAAGTTGATATATTATATAAAAGGATGTAATCATTTATAATTGCAAAGAGAGTGATGATGGTGAGAGTGTGTGAAGCAGTATGATTGGAATCTACAATTGAGGAAGAGATTTGATGTACCCTACTGGAACTGCATTGGTATGATAGATATGCTATCAATCAGTTCATGGTTATGTAGATTGTATTGCATAGTGGATTGTTGTTCATCTATTTTCTATAAGGAAGTGAGTCTTCCTTTGGGTTGAAGCCCTTGTTATATTTGATCATTGAGCTCTAGGAAGTGTACCTAAATGCATGTGCATTCCCCTTGTACTACTCCTAACAAGGTATAGTGCTTTTAACATAGGACATCATCTTGTGGGTTTGATCCCCAATCATTGTTTTTCCCATAATTGGATTTCCACATCAAAAATTTCTTGGTGTTAAGTGTAACTAATTAATGTATTATGATCTTACACTAATGTTTATTATTCATATTTGAGATTAAAATTAACAATTGGATGAAATATTTGAATTTTTGGGACACAAATGATTCACCCCCCACCCACCCCACCCCTCTCTAAGTTGTGTGTATCACCTTGTTTCTAACACTATATTCTAGGGAGAATATTTAAGTTATGTTGTTGAAGTCTTGAAGGCCTATTTCATTATACTTCATTTCATGTATCCTGAGTTGAGAGAATGATCCTCCTCATCAAGTCCTTTTCATTTTTCCCTACAAAAGTGATATTTAGTCTATGAGTAATTTGTATCTTTCCCTAAAGTGATTGTCTTGGTAGAAAGTCCAACAATTAACATCTTGTAATATTTCACATATATTATGAATTGATCCTGACCATGTTTTGTCCCCTCCTTATGTTTTCCATGTAAATTTTGTTTTATCTCATGCATTGGTGTTGAATGTTTTATATTTTATTGATGTTGGTTGATGTTACATGTTTGGAATCTAAGTAAAAGTTTAAATTTGATAAGAGACTAAATCATCCCACCTCTCTCAATCTGTGGGTGTTTTCAACAATTGACCATCAGACCCAAGTTCTTCTAAAGCAAGCTTAACTACCTGAGGAAGATCAAGGATAGTGAATGATGATTCTTGAATATATTTCCTAAGTTTTATGGCTCAAAAGTTTCTTTGTGGAAAGTAAGAATGGAGGTACATTTGTAATCATGAGGGTTTAGTTTCTTGAAATTCTAGCAAAATTGGTCATAATCCTCCAACTAGTACTCCTGTTGTTGCAAAAATTAGGGCATGTGAAAACAAAGACAAGGTAAGAAATGCACTCATGAATTAAATTTTAGATTTGCAACTTGTGAAGGTAATGCATTGCACAATTGTTATTTTGCTTGATGTAGACATCCTCACTTCATTGGAGATCTTCAAATTATAGAGCCAAGTCTTCACAATTATTTTCCGTTAACAAAATGAAGTGAGATGATTTTTCTTTTTTAGGCTTATTAAGCAATTTTGGGATGTAAAGAATCTAGAGATTGTTCCAAGAGAAATAAATGAGCCTCTCCTCCTTGCAAAACAAAATTGAAGTGATTATTGTGGAATTGGTCAATAGGGAATTGTCAATGATCTCTCCCAAAGATCTATCATTCTCGTATTGTGATGCAAAAAAGTAAATTTAGTTGGAATGGGTTGAAGTTTCTCTATGGATTAGGTGTGGTAGCTATAAGTCTCTAGAAAATAGAGAAAATATTATCTAGTCTCCTCCTAAAGATGGGTGGCTCAAACTGAATTTTAATCACTCCTCTCATGGGAACTAGGTTAGGTTAGGTGTAGGTTGAGTCCCAAGGAATGTGGATGGCACTACTATGTTTGAATCTTTGCTTCCCTTGTTACATGGCTCAGATAATGAGGCTAATCTTTTAGCCCTCATTCATGGCCTCAAACTTTGTAGTGACATGGGTATTTTGCGGCTTAAAGTGGAAGGAGATTTAGCTGCAGTCATTAATGTGATGTGTGTGGGCTCCACAACCTATTGGAAGATTTGTGCCTTGGTGGATAACACTATTGAAGTGCAGTCTTCCTTTGAGATATAAATATTCAATCACATGTATGAAGTAGGTAATTTGGAGATGAACAAATTGGCAAATGAGAGGGCACCTGGTGTGGTAAGTATTATCTTTTTTGGAGTGGCAAAAATTTTTACATGGTGCCTTTTCATGTGATATGGCCAAGGTAAAGAGACCAAACTTAGCTCTTTCCTCCAGGTTTATAGAACCTAACTCTTGTCATGAATTTTTCTATCATGATTAATCAATGTCAAAATTTGAAACTTGAGGAGACTGCCACCTTTATTATTCCCCTTATGGGAAGTGGTATCATATTCACACACTTCAAGTCTCTTTCTAGGGGTAGTTGTTGGATCATTAATGTTTGCGAGGCTAGCATAAAAATTCTATTTGGGTGGGGAGCCTTTATGAAGGGAAAAATAACTTTAATTTCTCACGCATTTGGTGATGTGGCTTTCATTATAAATGAAGGTTCTTTTTTCCTTGATGGGCATTCTTCTTTTGTCTTATGGAGATGTATACCCCAATTCATCTATGCAGTTACATGCACGATAAATGACCTTTTAGGGTATATTTATGACATTTTCCTTCACTTTATTAGCTATATATCTAGCTTGATATCTAATGAGGAAACCTATATGGTGCTCAAGTAGGATTTCATTACCTTTTCCAATCAATACACAGTCAATTTTGATGTTGCTTCCCATTTTCTTTACTTCCTATTCGATTTAGGAGGAACCAAAGTTGGCATTTTTCTTTTTCTATGCAAAGTCTTAAAATACTATTTCCTTCTAGATTATATTGAGGTCGTGGTGGTTTCTAAAATGCATGTGGGTATCCTCTAGCCTATGGTATACCAAAGCTTTTGCAATTAGGGGAGGTAGTAGTGAAGTACCTATTTCTACTGAATATGGATGATGTTACTCTTGTTTGACATCAGAGTTGGATTAGTGTGGGTTGGGACTTCCTGAAAAAATGGGTTGGGATTGATAAATCTCTAGTGACTCAATACTTTCCTAGAGATAGTTTGCTCGAATGCCTTTTACAACGAGGCATAAGGATGCAAGCTTGTGTCGGTAATTCTGGTATTTTGCGTATTTTTTCTACTCTTTTGGGTTCCTTTTGGGTCATCTTAGCTCTAGTTCTTTTGTTCTCTACACTGGGATATGGTTAGTATAACAATGACCAATCATGGTTATAGTATATTCCTTTTTGCTCGTACATATATGGTCTCAATAACATTCTAGTAGGGGTAATTGTTGTCTTTTGGGGCTTTGTGGGTGATTGATGTGGGTTATGTTTTGAGATGAAGCCTTTGATTTTGGGTTGTTTGGTTTTTTCTAGCCCCTTGGTCTATGATGCTTTTGGATATGTACGGATGTTTTAGAAATGGAAATACCTTGTGTATCTTGGATTTCTTTTTGTTCTGGCAAGGAGACCGTGGTTTTGAATAAGTTTTTTTGCAATAATGTGTTCATCAAGTACTAGGATGTAAACACTTTATATATATATATATATATATACACCTCTCTCTTCGGTTTCCCACAGCTTTCCAAGGGCGGGGGTTAGTAGCAAAGGTTCACGAGTGAATGCAAATCAACTATACAATGACTACTAAACGAATAACAGAAGCGTGAGCAATAAAATGTACAAACAAGAGAAAGGAAGACAAATAAATGCAAACCCCACGATGCTTGAAGCTTCTATTGTTTCTCTCTACTCCTTCTGAAACGCTATTCTTGATGCTCAGTATTGGCGGGACAGCGTCTATGACTTGAGAAGCGTCGAGAATTTGATATTTGAAATGTGTGTGTGTGTGATCGCAAGATGGCTTGAATGCTAGAACCAAACTAACGGAGTAATGGCGCACGAGAGCTTGAAATCCTGGATCCTTCAAATGGTTATGAAGGGTTTATTATATAGGAATTGGTGATGAAATAAATGGTTGAGATCAATCCCAGAGATAGGGAGATGAACGGGTGAGATCAAAAGGAACAAGAGAGATCCTTAGTAAACTCTGCCTCTTTATTTGGTTAAGAGGAGATAAAGTTTGGTTAACTGAAGAGCTAATTATGAGTTACCTTTTTGAACTGAAGAGGTGGGTGAAGTTACCCATGTGGACTGGAGAGATGGGTGGAGTAACCCAT
>MU224845.1:1796101-1821512 GCA_018584345.1 Thuja plicata | reverse complement strand
TATCAATTCAATGCCCCAAGAAACATTCATCTTAGGAGGTGACTTCAATGTGGTATTAAGAAAGGAGGAAAAACATGGAGGAAGTATTCCAGTATTTAGAGCCATGGAAGATTTTAAAAACTGGATCTAGAAGGACTCCCTTATTGATATCACTACAAAGAATGGAATTTATACTTGGAACAACAAAAGAAAAGGATTCTGTTACATAGCAGAACGTTTGGACAGATTTTTTCTAAACGGTGAGCTCAGTATGGATAAGCTTGTAAATGCGGAAATACTAGCAATGGCAGGTTCTGATCACTTCCCAGTGAAACTGGAAATCAAAGAGCAGATCAAACCTAGCAGGAATCCTTTCAAATCTGAGAAAATGTGGTTTATGGAAAAATCATTTATGGATCAGATCAGAGAATGGTGGCAGGAGGAACAGTTCCAGGGATCAAAAATGTTTTTCTTTGTATCAAAGTTAAAAAGTATTAAAGAAAAAATTTTAAAATGGAACAATACACATTTTAAAAATATCTTTAAAGAAAAACTAGATATGGAAGAAAAGATAAGTAATTTGAACAAAGAAATCATTAAGAAAGGTATGAATAATGAAGCCTATCTTCTTGAAAAAGAATACCTACTAAAACATGAAGAAATTTTAACTAATGAAGAGATATTCTAGAGACAAAAATCCAGAGAAAAATGGCTACTAGAGGGTGACCATAATACAAATTTTTTTCATAACAGCACTGTCCATAATAGAAGCTTTATCAAGATATCAAAGATTAGGAATTCGGAGGGGGAGCTAACTGAAAACCCAGTAGAAATAGCAGATATTTTTGTCAAGTATTTCAATGACACGCTTAACAATTATGACTCATCAAATAGAATAGCCCAAGAGGAGATGCTTAAATATATTCCAAAGCTGATTTCAGTAGAGGATAACAGATTCCTTAACGAACCTTTTTCTCTTCAGGAGGTCAAAATAGCGCTCTTCAATATCAACCCAGACAAATCACCAGGTCCAGACGGCTTTCAAGCCTTCTTCTTCCAGCAAT
This sequence comes from Thuja plicata, assembly GCA_018584345.1. Taxonomy (NCBI): domain Eukaryota; kingdom Viridiplantae; phylum Streptophyta; class Pinopsida; order Cupressales; family Cupressaceae; genus Thuja; species Thuja plicata. The sequence goes on along the minus strand of MU224845.1, from coordinate 1,820,469 downwards.
GCTGGGACATCCTAGGAGAAGAATTATGGAAAGCCCTGGAAGCTACACGAAATGGAGGATCAATATTAACTAAAATTAATCACACCTTTATCACTCTTATTCCCAAAAAAAATGAAAGTATAGCACCTGGGGATTTTAGACCAATCGCCTTATGAAACACCATTTACAAGATATTTTCAAAAATATTAGCTAACCATCTAAAGAGATTTCTTCCAAAGCTTATTTCGGAAGAACAAACGAGCTTTGTCCTTGGTAGATCTATTTTAGATGGCATATCCATCATTCAGGAAACTATTCATTCAGAAATTAAAAACAAAGAAGCGAGCATGTTATTAAAACTAGATATTCAAAAAGCATATGATAAAGTAGACTGGAGATTTCTTTGTAAAACCTTGGAGGCCTTTGGTTTTTCTAAACAATGGATTAACATTATCTTTCAATGTATTTCAACCCCCAAAATTTCCCTTCTTATCAATGGTACCCCGGAAGGTTTCTTTAATATCTCAAGGGGCATCAGACAAGGAGACCCAATCTCTCCATTTCTATTCATCATCATGGCAGAAATGTTTGGAAGAGAAATCAAAGCAACACAAGCAGAAAGTAAAATTAAATGTGTTAAAGTTACTAAAGGAGTAGAAAACACAACCCATCAACAATTCACTGACAACACAATACTTGCAGGTGTCAGCACCTTAAACGAGGCAGATCAATTGCAACATATCCTAGAGACATACACTAAAGCGTTAAGGAAAATGATAAATGTCGAGAAATCATAAATATTCTTCTTAAATACAGCCGAAGATATAGAAGATCAAATATGTAATAAACTAGGATTCAAAAAGGGTAAATTGCCATTTAAGTATCTAGGAATATAAATTGACAAGAGCAATAAAACCAACCCTGGTTGGGAACACATCCTCAGGAACATTGACAGTCAAACAGAATCATGGAAGGGAAGATGGTTAACAAAGGCTGGAAGGACTACTAAGATCAAAGCAATTTTATCGGCAATTCCAACATACCAACTCTCTTATTCACATTTACCCCAAAATATTAAACTAAAAATGGAAAAGAAATTGCGCGACTTTTTCTCGAAAGGTCTGGAAGATAAGAAAAAAGCGACCTTAATCAACTGGAGTAAAATTTGTAAACCAAAAATTTCTGGGGGCTTAGGAATCAAAAATCTAGAATGGCAGAACGAAGCTCTTGGGGCTAAACAAGTCTGGAGACTGTATCATGAAAGGGATAGGAAATGGGCCAGAATACTATACAATAAATATCTCAACCCCATGGATAGCACATCTTTATTCATAATTAAAAACCCTCCTAAAGGCTCTGTGGGTTGGAATTTTCTTATCAATTGTAGAAATCTAGTTTCTAAATACCTTACTTGGGATATAGGGAAAGGTGACAAAGCTTTGTTCTAGGAGGATTCCTGGAATGGACACCCCCCCTTTATCTCTTCAGATTTAACATCAGAAGCAATAACTTACCTCAAAATACTATGGGGAACAAAGGTGAAAGATTACATAAAGGAAGCTGACTCTGATACAGGAAGGATATGGAAATGGAAATCCTTCTCTAATTGCAGACTTAACCAATCGGATAGAGAAAAACTTGAAAGTATTTTAAAGAATCGACCAACTTCTATTAAGAACAGGGAGGATAAACTAATCTGGGCTGCATCAAAGGATGGGATGTATAAAGTCAAAGAAGGATATAGAAGGATTACAAACTCACAGAGATGGGAAGCCAATACCCTCCCAATCAATCTTTGTTGGGACCCATTAGGACTTCCTAAAGCAGGTATGTTCCTCTAGGCTTCTATGCAAATGAGAATATTGACGGAAGATAGGATTAAAAAAATGGGCTTTGAAGGCCCATCAAGATGCATACTATGCAAAGAACACGAAGAAAATGCAGAACATCTCCTTTATGGGTGCAATTTTTCTCAGAAATGTTGGAAGTGGCTCCAAAGCAAATTAAATTGGACTGCCCCATTTGCAGGAAGATGGATAGATCATCTATTGGGTTGGCCCAAAGAGGCTTCAAATAAAGTATATGGAAAATTATGGAACATCTCCCCAGCAATCATAACATGGGAAATTTGGAAAGAAAGAAATTGCCGCATCTTCCAAAATCAAAGCCTCTCAGAGCAAGCTCTCTTCACAAAAATAGAAGTGGCTATTTCGGAAGTTATGAATAGTGATCTTAGGAAGAGACCTAGAGAAGAAGGATCATTCTCCAAATGGGATGCAGAGATCAAAAAATTATGGCCTTCTCTTATTAACCCCCCCACCCCCCCTATTATAAAAAGAAAAACAATCTAGCCAGACAAACATGTAAATGGGAACCCCCTCCACTAGGATGGAAGAAATTAAATTTTGATGGGGCTTCGAGAGGAAATCCAGGTAAGGCAGGTATAGGATGTATCATAAGGGATGACACAGGTAATTGGCTAGTTAAAAGATCCAAATCTCTGGAAATGGCGTCAAATAATATTGCAGAACTAGAAGCAGTAGAAGAAGGGATTAAACTATGTATAGAACTAAAAATTAAAAGGATTATGATTGAAGAGGATTCCCAGATTATTATAAATGCTCTTAGAAAAGGAGAAACCCCAAACTATATATTAAATTCTAAACTTGAACCTATCATCGAATCGCTTACTAAATTTGACGAAGTAAGGTTTTTGCATATTTACAGAGAAGGCAACAAGGAGGCCGACACCTTAGCTAATTTACGAACTGATGGACTTAATTCCTTATCATATAATTGTATCTTATAAATCATTGTAGAAAGTGGCTTTAATCATAGCTACTTTATTTCTTGTGTGAGAACTTATTAATAATGAATCGGACCTAGTACCTAATTTTGAGGAAAATCTCTCACTCGAGTTAAACAATCTTCGAAATGATGTTTTCGTGAGGAGATCCAGCATTCATTAGGACATCATCGTCATTATTATGGTCTCTAGATCTTTCTCCCATGTTTATTTAATCGTGGATTTCAGACTATTATTTCAGTTCAGCCTAGCTTGCGATTGGTATCAATTAAGATATAGCCTGTAGACTACATTTTAGGTCCTCCATGGATACCAACATCTACCTTATCCATGCTTTTGAAAATCGAATGATGGCTTTCTGCGGCCCGATCAAACAAGAAAGATGGAATAGGTTGTTTCGGCCTATTGACAACATGAGCCAAGTTGCAGTTAGCCGAGCATTGGGAGAGGGGGTTTTTAGCTACGAGTATTCATGGAGGACTAATAGCGACATCATAGGGCTCTGGGTAGGGTGTCTAGCCAGGGCTATAGTGGAGAAATGGGATATCATCAAGTTGACATATAACATCTTTGACCCCTGCTGGTTAATCGGGCTGGAAATAGTGGTTGCCAACATTGATGCAAGGCTTCAGATTCCTCTCCCTGAGGCATACATGGAGCTTGAAGTGGATAGCTCAAAAATGGCTAGAAGCCCGAGGCATCCTTGTCTGGTCCTAAGGAAAATATTCAATTTTTTAGAGAGTGGCTGAAAATGGAGGCCAGTATCATTTTTGTGCTAAGGTAGAGAGGTATCATTGAAGACTCTGGCTGGGACTAGCTCACTAATTACCTTAGGGCTTTTGATGCATATATTCATCCGGACGCTGATCTCTCCAACCTGGAGGATGTGGAATTCTGCGTGCCCAACTACGACAAATCAAGCAAAGGAAGGTCAGCATATGAATTTCCCCCAGGCTCAAAGGCCAAAAATTGGCTTGAGGCCTCAGAAATTATCATGGTTTTTATGAAAACTTAAGAGTTTTCTATAGTTGATGGGTCACTTTTGTAGTAGATATCGACCCAGTATTATAGTTTTTAGTATATGCATAGATATGGGTTCCCTCCTTGTTAATAGTTTCTTTGCATTTATACTAGAATCGAATACTAGGGTACATGACTCTTTTTACATTGTCCTCTTCGACTGTACGCTACAGTAATTTTGATATTGTATATAACGACTCCAGTATAAATGAAGATAGTTTTTTAGCTAAAAGCAAGCCTTAAGATCTGGTTTTCGTTTGCAATCTTTTCGATATCATTATCATTCCGGTTATTTTCTTCGAGCTCTTGTCGTTTGAATTAGTGGCACCCCCAATTTTAGTTTGATGATATGTGATCTTCGCATAGTTTTTCGGTTTATCACATATAACAGTGGATTAGCAATATGTTTTCAGTTTGATTCACCCCGCGGACTGGATATGATAACATTATCAAACACATATTTATTGCTTAATACATTAAAATTTCATTAATATCTGCTAACACTTGGAGTTGGCTCCCTTGGATTCCAATCATAGATATTGTTAATTAATGTTTTACTAACCTTAACATTTTTGCTGGTTATTTGTGTTGCTCTCTATACAGGGACTCAGTAGTTAATATTATAAAATATTTTGAGATATACCAGAAGGATTTTGACATTACATTTTTTACTCTCATTTTGATGTAATAAACTGGGGTATGCCCCTTTTATCAATGTATAATATAGGACTTCGGTCCCGGGCAAGACTAGAGGTTTTCTTTCCCCATTCTTTCCTACTAGTGCCCGTCAGAATGGTGGACACCTTGTACTTTGAATTTTTAATTAATAAAATAAATCAAGGCTTTGGCCGTTTACCGATCAAAAAAAAAATAAAATAGCTACAAAAAAATTGCTCTGTGAAATTGGAGAAATCAATTCCTATAACACTAAAGTTTTTAACCAATATGATTTAGGAAATATTATTTTATTATTTTTAAGATTAGAAATTTTACATCTTAAATATAGATTTTTTTTTAAATGAGATAAATAACATTTTAAATTAGTGGTAACCCAATTTATTAATAACAAATATGAATTTCACTAAAAAGTAATAATATTGCGGAAGCAAGTATAAATAAAATGATTAATAGCCAAGATAATTGCTTATATACCAGTTCATGTCTACATGATACTTTCACAAAGTGTAAAGTAGGGTTGATCGAGAAAGTAGAGTTATATTAATTTTGTGAGGATTTTCAAAGTTTTTGTTATTGTAAAATAAGTCAATATAGACTACTAGGTTACTCTTGGTATTTCTCTAATTCTAGAGTGATATAACCATTTTTGTTGTCTTTATGCTTGCATTGACTCTAAGAATATAATTCTATTTTATCTACTTTTTTCTTTTTTTTAGATGGGTAAGGGCCGAACCCGAGATTTTTAATTATTATTATTTGTTAAGATTAAGTAGGTTCAAACCCAAGACCTCCCAGATTTGAAGCTCACAACTTTACTGTTATGTTGTAGATTGTTGCCTTATTTTATCTACTTTTCATTTGACTTCTTTATATTATAATATAAAATATTTGATTATAAAAAGAAAAAAATGGTAAACGTGGACTAGGAATGGAAACATGTTTTTCCTTGCACGTGTCTGAAGATGCAGACCCTCCCAAAAAAAAAAATACATAAATAAATTGACATGCAGACCTTTATTTTAAACCTAATTTGAATGGCCGATTTGTTAGGTCGAAAGTCTAAAGAAAAGGAGTTACATGCATTTATCGCCGCTCATCGTAATGGGGATGACGTATTTCAAACAAAAGTAATGTGTACGACGTACACATCTCATCCAAAAGTTGACGAGATGTTAAGGATGGCCGACCGCAAAGTCAAGAGAATAACGTATTGCTAGCTTAAGGGGGATACGCTTATTTCACACCAAACACGTCCACTAGATATAAACAGCTGTAAGAAAAGTCTAAGAGCATGGTGATATTAACTTTATATTCTTCAATTATAATTTGGATTAATACTTACAATTTTCATTGATCTACTTTACAAACATTAGAGTACTTTCGTTGCTTTATTGGAATTCTTAACACAGACTTTTCGGCCATGATTATGTATGTAAAATTTAGAGTAATGATATATAGTTAAAAAGAAAATTTTAATTAAATAGCTTTAAAGTAAAATAAATAACTTTATTAAGTGTACAAAACTAGCATTGCACAATGGCTATGAATATATCGAATAGGTATGGAAGGTCAATTAGAAATAAAATTGCTATATTTTATACATACAATTGTGAGGTACATGAGGTAAACCGGTAGACAATTTAGTAAATAATGTTGTTTGTACAATAAAAGTATCAATGGAGAAGTCATAATAAGGAAAATAACCATGCTCCATTACCAATACCAGCATGTTATGTTTGAGAGAGAGAGAGAGAGAGAGAGAGAGAGAGTTGCAAACACCTTGTGCCAATTCCACACTTATACGTTGTACCCAATGCATTTATGACAAAATTTATGATTGAGATGTAACGATTCCAACTTCATAGATTGCAAAGATGACTTGTGTCTGTAGTCTAAGGTTTGAATATGGGATACAATTGGTTAAACAAGAGTGTCACACATAGACATATATTTAGCATGTAAATGCCCTGATAGATTCCTAAATCTAAATAGACATATTCCATTGGATAACTTTTCTATTGTGTGTCCCTTAGCACAAGGACATTCAAAATGGCTCTTCCTGCCCATTCTAAATAATAAAACTCTCAATCTTCCTTGAATTTCTCTCTCTGATCATTATGAATTGTCCTATACTTCTCTCTTTGATCTTGCATTGAAGATATACCATACTCTTGTCTCTCACAGTAGCAGCCAAGACTTCTCTCAAAGAGCATTAATTCATATTTAACTCATCATCCAAATGATCTGTTTAACACGATTACACCAGATTCGGTAAAATCTGTCTCTTTTATAAAATCAAATAGATAGAATCCGAATCTATTCATTATATCACCGATAATACAATTATTGATTTGCTTGATATTCAAAACTACCACATTCACTATCTTGAGAGATAAGTCACAGGTACGTAATGTTCTCTCTGTCTATCTACTTTGGTCTCGTGCATATCGAGTTATCTTATATCATGCTATTATTGTTTGATGTCTAGTGAGAGGGTATTATTATTATTATTATTATTATTATTATTATCTTGCACGGGCCCGTTTGTTTCCTGGAATTGGCATTATCTAATTCCAGATAATGCTAAATTCCATGTTTGGGTCCATGAATAAAAATGGAATTGGAATTACGAAATTCTCATTTTGGGGCCAAAATGGGAATATCATCTTCCACCTAAATAGGTGGAATTAGAATTTCAATTCAAATTCCAATTTTTACAAAAGCAAATTTAATATTTCGTGGGATCCGTGACTATATATATATACACACACACACACACATGTGTGTGTGTATATGCATGTGTGTATATACACACATGTATGTGTATATACACACATGTGTATATATACACAAATGTGTATATATGTGTATACACACATGTGTGTATGTGCGTATATATACATATGTGAATATATGTATATACATGGATACACACTTGTATGTGTATATATACACATGTATGTGTGTATAGGTGTGTATATATACACACATGTATATTGTGTATATGTGTGTATATACACACACATCACTATGTGTATATATGTGTGTGTATATATGTGTATATATACACATGTGTGTATATGTGTATACATGGATACACACTTGTATGTGTATATGTATGGTGTGTACATGTGTGTATATATGTGTATATATACACACATATGTATATGTGTGTATATATACACAAATGTATGTATATGTGTATACACACATGTGTGTATGTGTGTATATATATACACATGTATGTATATGTGTTACATGGATACACACTTGTATGTATATGTACACACATGTGTGTACACACACACATGTATGTGTGTATATGTACACAAATGTGTGTATGTGTGTGTATACACACACGTGTGTGTATATGTGTATATACACACATGTATACACATATACACATGTGTGTATACATGTGTATATATACACACATGTATACACATATACACATGTGTGCATGTGTGTATATATACACACCATATTCAAAAAATTAAAAAATAAAGAATTAAAAATCCTTATGCATCTTCTCATTCATCTTCCGGGTGAACCAAATTGGTCAGCCCATATTCCGGATTTCATTTTGAGGATAAGCATCTTCCCAAATTTGCAGCATCTTCCTGAATTGACCATATCCAGGATATGGTATTCCAGTACCCAAACGGGCTGTACATCAGATTTTGATACTTTTTTTTGTTGTCTTTGTATGCAACTTAATTACTTATAGCTATTGTTCTAGCTTTTGGATTGTAAAGACAAATAATGTGGTGTCTGTTACTTGCACATGGGTCAAAAAATGATCATTTCAAAGTGTTGTTCATAACAAATTCTATTGTCCCATTACTTGTTCACTTTTTTATAATAATAAAAATTGTACTGTTGATCCAATACTGCTGCACAAATGTCCCAATAACCATGCACTCTCGGTACCAATAGAGTTGCACAATTGATCTTATTACTAAATATTTTTTCTAGAAAATAGTTGGCTACTAGAAAGTTGATCTTATAAAAGCAGTTTCCACAAATTCTTTGACATACCAGATTTTCAACCATATGAACAGTTTGATTTTCAACCATATGAACAGTTTGTCTATAATGAATTTTGGCATGAATTCCGTGTTGTGGAATGGGGATGCTTCTTAGTGCGGTGGGTTCGAGGTGACATGAATTCCATGTTGTGGAATGGGGATGCTTCTTTCTGAGGTAGGTTTGAGGTGACATGACTTTCCAAGTCTTCTTACATCTTTCCGCTTTTGGTTTGAACCTCTAAAGCTATATCTTTAAGTCTTCTACGTACTCTAGTTGAAAATAGGGCGCGAGGTTGCGGGGTGAAATGCCGACCAGCAAGGAACCGAGGTTACTAATTATCATGGAAGGCAAGGGATCAGAGTAAAAGTTTCAATGTTTAATGATATCAAATTTTCATGTATTGATATCAAATTGTCACAATATATAATATTGATTACTGTTATTACTGTGTGAAAGTTTTTGTTTCAACATTTCAATCAGATTTCATCATCCATCATCACAACTTCTGTTTATTATCGTGATGGAATACAAGGGAACAGAGCAAATGCTACCAAGTTGTGGAGAGCATGAGAGTAAACAGTGTGAGGGAGAAAAGGGCAGGAAACGTCCAGCAAAAGATGATAATGAAGATGAAGTACAACAATTTTTCATTCTGATGGACAGAATTCATGCAATGCACAAGCTTTATAAACAGAAGCCAATGGATCGTCCTTATGCAAGAGAAATACCCACGTCTCAGAATGATGGTGAGAGTGTTATCAAATCTAAATCTCCATGGAAGCCCACTTTCCAATGGGAGGATTTTTCAGCCATGGCTGGTAAAGACTGTAGTTTTACTTATTGTTCAAAAATGAATGGAAGAACTTCGGTGGTGTCTGAAAAACCATGTATTAGAAGTGATCAAAATATGGGTGTGGGCAATTTTGATCTTAATGTTGAGGCTACTGCAGAAGAGTAGATTTCTGCAGAAGCATTCTTGCTAAATGTGGTGTAATGTTTAGTGTTCTTCATTGCAAAGATCGTGATTCCTAGTGGTTGTTTTTCTTTAATAAAGAAAAAACTATTCTCTCCATGTTCTTTCTATGTTTTCTGTTTTGGATTCTGTTTCTTTGCATTCTGATGAGGGGTAATCTCGTATGTTTCTATTGTTATTTTATATTAATGAAAATAAGGACGCTATTCATCATAAACCAAGAAAAATATTGGTGCTGCTGAAGATTCCATCCATCATTTTTATTTCATTGATAATTACAATATTCATAGATCTATCAATTTTCTTTGATGGATTAGATTTTGATCTAAAGGTTTTTGAGAAATATTTTTGAAGAATATTATTATTGGTATTTGAAATATATTTAATAAATATTAAAAAATTAAGTGTGGGATTTATAATGATATTTAAGTGAGATTTGTAAATGTTTCAATAGTAGATTTAATATTAGATTTTTTTTAAGAGAAAAAGTAATAATATAGAAGAATTCATCATCAAAATAAATTTCAAAAATTCAATGGGCCTTTCGTTTATTGGTGAAGTCAAAGCGTTCTTAATGAGCCCACAAGGATCAAATATTTTTTAGTGTAAGGCTCCAACATCTAAAAGGGATGAGGTCAGGACGGTGTCTTAGGTGAATTTGGCGGAATGGATATCCCTTAGTCCTTAGCTCTTAGCTAAAGAGGTTTAGCCTAAAGACTATCTCCATTAAAAAGAAAAAAGAAAAAAGAAAAATGACAAGTTCAAATGATTTTAAATTTGATTATTTTAATATTTCATAAATTACCTTCAACCTCAAAAATATTAAAAGCCTTCTACTTTATTATATTCAAATATTATTGTTGAATATCAATATTTAAAAAATAAGAAATGATAATATTATAATTCTTCTCTCTATTGAAGATAAATGTTAGACGGTCAATGAGGATTTGTCGATACCTTGGTAATTTTTGTCACCTTCAACTAGTTTTAAATAATATACAACTCAAACTTAAGATAGTTTTTTGTTGAGGTGAGGCTAGTATAACATTTGTTTTTAGAAGTGGGGACTCTTATATAACATGTCCCCACCTCTCTAGTTTGGTCATAAGTAGAAGGTATGAACATTATCAAGTCAGCTAAGAATGTTTTTAGTTTTGTTTTGGTCTTATTTAATGTATAGTTGTCAAATAGTATTATTATATATTACAATCAGGCATGTCCAAAGTATGGTCAACATGGCTATTATTGGGGATTAATATTTTGGAGGGTAAATTTAATAAATATATGACTATATCACCTTTTGAATATATATGTAAATTTAATAAATATATGACTATACCACCTTTTGAATAAATTTAATGTTTTAGGTTCATGGAGGAATGCAATTATGTGCAGTAGAATAGCCCCTAGTATAATCTCCCTTTGATCATGTGGGATAGGGTGCTCATATATGATTGAGATGATTGATTGCTTTGTGAAGTTGGGTTCATTTTTAGTTTCCTTCCATTGTAAGAAACGATAGGTTTTGTGTCGATGTTGACATTTCTAAGCTAGTGCACTATTGAGTTTTGATCCATTCTTCTTACGTAATCTAGACCCAATACTTAAAATTATGAAGGCCTTCCCTTCATATGTATTTGTTGTAATAATATTGGTTACAAGGTTGTAGGTTGTTCTCATACCAAGGTGATCACTTCAAGGAAATTCAACCTAAAAAATGGGTCAGGAAGCCTAACAATCAATATGGTGATTTTATTTGGCGCAATCAGGGGAAATTTTTGGCTTCTTGTGAGAATCTAGATCCTACTCTTGAGTCTCTAGTGGTTGATTTTGTTCCTTTGCATCTACCCTTCTCTCAACCCATTTGTGCTCCCTATGAGCCACCCACCTCTCGACCCAAAGATGATCTTCCTATTCTTAATCAACTTGATGAAGGGGCTAGAAATGGGTTTGATCCTGAGGTATCTTACCCTTTTATCCATGATCTAGGTGATGATTTTGTATATTTATTAGATATAACCGATGTGGTTGTTCCCATTAAAAATTGCTCCATTTCTCAAAGTGTCAGTGGAATCTCTAAACCAAACTTCCCAATGTTCAAAGAAATAAAGGATGCAAATCAAAAGTAGAGAAGTGTGAAGATGGAAAAAGGGATCTCCACCACTTTGTTGTGAAGGGTGAAAAAGGGGATGTGTGTTTTAATGTTAACCCTTAAACCTACTTTACATTTAATTGAAGTTTGTATTGAAATGTGTATTAAGAGGAAAATAAGACGTTCCACCTTTATCCTCAAATGCACAAATGAAAGATCCAAGTTGATCAACCCAAAAGAGGGATTAATGCGCAAGTGAATCAACCATTTGGAAATGAAAACAAAGAGGGAGATCTTAAATTCTGTTAATTGACAATGTATATATGATAGATTATAATAATTGAAAAGGATGAGAAGAAAAACCAACCTTAAAGTATTGTAGATCCAGAAAATGTTGTTTTATGAGGTCTATAGACTGTTTTTGGAAAATCTGAAGGATGACCCAGAATAGAAATGCAGAGACGAAAAAAACCCAGAAATATTTTTCCAATTCGACACCGTCTTGTGAAAAAGGTCGACCTTGACCCACAAATGTCACCCCTGACCCAATAATCTTGACCTTGACCTGCATAGCCTCGACAGAAAATCTGTTCGTGGAGCCTGAAAGAAAGCCGAAAAGGGTATCCAGATCTAAATCCAAATCCGTAGTCCCAAATTTGTATGTGCAAGAAAAAGATGTTTGTTTGTTGTGGGGGAGGGGTTTGCCTTGGTCAAACCCTAGTTTTGGAATTAACCTTATAATTGAATTAAAATTGCATAAATGTAAACAAAGTAAATGCACAAATTCACCTTGCTTGTAAAAGTCCTTATGGTGAATTTGAATCCATGGATCCACAAGTATGCACCAAAGTGTGGAATGTGGAATATAGGATGTCTTCAATCTCTTTCTTGTAGATCTCCAACACCAATTCTTGAATGGGTTCTTGAATTGGTAGAGGCTTGGAAGAAGGCGGATGGAGAGATCACCAAAAGGGCACTGTGTGGCTTGAATCCTTCAATGGCCTCCCATGGATCTCCTTCATGAAAATGGATGCTTGAGTGCTTGAGAATGGATGGAAGCTTTCTTAAAATCTTTCTCCTTAGCTTTCTTGAATTTCACTTGAGGATATTTGAGAATGCTCCTTAGATTGATTCGATCGCTTGATCACCCTTATTTTCACTTGATGATCCTTAGAGAAAATGAGAGGAGAAGGCTTCCTTTTATATGAAACTAGGGCACAATCTTCTAAGGAGGCCTACATAGGAGAATTAAATCCTAATTGGACCCATGCCCCAAGAATTGGACCTATGTTAAATATAATTTAGGAATCACCACTTTGGAACCCGAAACAGCCGACCCAGAAGCGGGAAATAACTTTTGCAAAGACCGACATCCAAAAATTGTGTGACCCTGAGATTTGAACCCTGGGTCAAGGTCGAGGTCAACCTTGACCTAGGTTAGGGTTGAGGTTGACATGGACCCAAAAGGTTGACCCTGACCCTGAGGTCAAATATCTCAGATCTGCAGTCCAGGATGTAAAAATCAGGTTGGGAAGAAGTGGAAGGAGAGGCAGATCAGGGGGAAAGCCAGGTCAAAGTCAGGAACCCATTCAAGGTGCTTGATATGACCCCAAACCACTTACTTGGAAGGATAAACTAGTCTACCATGAAAGTGCTTCCATTTTCTAACTATACATTTAGCCCCCACTTTAGCAAGAGTATGGACTCAACGCAAACTCTTGGTAAAGGAAATCATAGAGAAAAGACAATCTTATTGGAATCAAGAGGTATAAATAAATCCTCAAGCCCCCAAGGGACTTAAGTCTTTATCAACCCTAACATCATGATAAGAGAGACACCACTGTAAAGAGAGAAAAAGAGAGAGGGTGTGATTATCTTGCCCAATGAGAACTTATGTCCCATTGTGAACCACACAAGAAAATAGTGTAACTGAAAAGATGGAGTTGAACTACCTAGTGAATGTGGCTACTCACTAGTCAACCCATTGGGGAGATCCGTTCTTAAAGGGATAAAAAACATTGTAAATTGAAAACTGGCGGGATCAAGGGATCCGTGTAATTTTAAACTGGAGGGATCAAGAGATCCTAAAAAGTAAAATGACCATGCTTTAAGGATTAGTTTTTAATCCATAAAGGGAAAAAGTTTTTAAGTCTCGAAAACTATTTTGAACATGCGTGTGTGAAAAAAGTGAGTAGAGTGAATGCCCCCATGTTAAAGTCATTGCTAACACTTTAAAAGGAGCAATGGTTTTAACAGAAACATAAAAAACTCTATGGATTACATTTCCACTATGAGATGCCCCCAAACAAAGACAACTCAAGGGAAATAAAACATAAACATACACAAGAACACAGAAGGGATCTACCTACTGTGGGGTCAGTATGATCATAAGATAACATGTACATATAAATATGATATTATTGCAAATGAATTGACATCATTCCCCAACGAATGTAGAACTACAATCACAATGGAGGAAAGAAAACTTGAGGGTTACGAAGAAGAATCTTTTCAGACCATAACTTGGAGACCAAAAATAAATAGTGCTACCATGTCGCAGATCCAAGTAGATTATACAAGGAAAACATTTACGAACAATAACACAAGTACAACATAACATGAAACAACATATAGAAGAGTAAAGATACATATAGAAGAATTGTACAGTAGGTTTTATTCCTTTATCACCTTGCACTAATGGAGTAACAAGGGTCGTATAAAAGAGTCTAACAAACATTTAGCAAATACATTATGGGAGAAGCACATTACAACATGCAAATACAAAAAGAGCTACCATAAAAGATAAGCCAATCAAGCACATTGCCAACCCTCCCTATCTTGATTTATGTCATTGATGGAAGGTGAGAAACTCGCAAGAGGGACTATATCCAATATAGTAGGAATGATATCCAGTTCCAAACAAGGATCCTCTTGAGAATCGCAATGCTCAATACTAGGTGTAATTGTTAACTGAGTTCAAAGCATACGAGGTAGATCAATATCAAGATCAATAGTCTCATATTCATCACTAAGATCAATAGGATTATTGAGAGTGTCCTCCTCATCAAGGTTAATTGAAATGGGATCTAAGATGCGAATAGGATCATCATACTCATTCATCTTAACATCTTTGTGAATATCAACATCTAACGCATCAGGCATAGGTTGATCAAAAGAAGGTAAGGAGTTATGAGTAATAGAAACACAAGCTCTATCCTTAGCTCTATGCTTCTTACGACATTCATTAGCAAATTTATTACGTTTAGCTTTGGTTGACATATTTTGAGAATTAGGAGGAATGACAACAGATTCCTTCATAGGTTCTATGGGAGGATTCTCAATAGGTTGTAATGAAATATAAGAATTTTGATTAGTAGAATTAGAAGTAATTGATAAAGGAGATATGGAAGGAGTAGGAAAAATTCCACCGTTAGGATCTATCCGAGGCATTCTTAACTCAGCAATTTTGTGATGTTTGTAAGCTTGGTAATGAAAGACAAAATAAATCGAGAGCAGCACAATCACTAGGCCTAGAAGATTGATACAAACTATGATTAATCATTTGTACTTCTCTATTATGAATGAACTTAAGACATTTATGAATGGGAGAAGCGATAGCATGCATAGCAGTTATCCAAGGTAAACCAAATTTGATTTGAAATTGATTAGAAGTAGGAATAATGATGAAGGTTGTATCTACAACTTTACCACAAAGTTCAACAGGTAAGTTAATAGAACCAAGTGCGGGATAAAGAAAACCGTTACATGTTTGGATCCATGCATTAGATGGATCATAACAATCACGTTGTAGTCCTTTCATAAAAAGATTTTCCTCAGTAATGAAATTTATTAGAGATGTGGGATCAACTAGACAACCACAAGTAGGTATCATAGCAATCCTAGCATAGATATAAAGGGGACCATCGGGAGCCTTAATCGTTTTAGAATCATCAAAGGTAATTAAAAGTTCCCTAGGTCACTTATCCTTAGTTTGTTTTTGAGGTTTAGGTAGAATTGGAAGTAAAAGTGAAGGTGAAGGATCTTGAACAATAGGTTGAGATGAAACAACACCCTCCACATGATTCACAATGTGATTAAGATCATACATCTTTGAATCGTAAACAATATCAACAGAAGATGGTTGAGCTATAGTATTAGTATCATGTGAAGGTAAAGGATTCGTATAGATTTGAAGGTTTTGATTAGGAGGAGAAATAGATTTATTCCCATTACCATAAAAATTATCAACAGTCAAAGCCTTGGAATCAATTAAATCTTGAATTTTATGCTTTAGAGAGTAACATTTTCCAGTATCATGACCATTCTAGCGATGGTATTAATAGAAAGCTTTAGAATCAAAATATTTTGAAGCTATCATGGTGGGAAGAAGAGGTCGAATACGAGGCAAGGTAATCATACTATCACTTAACAACCTACTCATTATAGAATGTAAAGTTTCAGAGAGAGGAGTAAATGTATGATTCACACGAAAAGCAGTGGATGCAGAAGTGGCATTGTTGGATGTAACCGCAACTTGATCAATAACCACATTCATTTGTTTATTAATCTTGACATAGTTGTTAGGTTTCTAGAATTTATTAGGATTAGGAGCATTGTCACTCTTATCAACTGGAACAAGAGCCATTGGAGTTTTTCTCTCAAACTGACTTACTTGTAATTGATAATGGTGAAGTGTTGCACATAGTTGTTGAAAGGAAGTAAATTCAGTAAGCAGAATCATATCTCTAATATCCTTTTGTAAATTTGAAATAAACATATGTTGAATATCAATATCAGGAACACGATAGGAAATCTAAGCATACAAATGCTTAAATCTACCAATAAAATCAGTCAATTTTTCCTTAATATTTTGTTTACAATGCATTAAATTAGATAAGGACACTTGTGGACCAATGTTATTTTGAAATTGTTGGATAAAATAATTGGCAAGTTTAGGAAAAGAATCAATGGAATAAGGAGGTAAAGAAAAATACCATTGTAAAGCCTTATCTCAAAAATTTCTAGCAAACAATTTAGCTAAAATCCTATGGTCATGAGCATAATCACTAAAAAGGATTTGGAATGTTTTAACATGACTAACAGGATCACCTTTACCATTGTAATTATCAAGATGAGGCATATCATCTTGTTGAGGGACAGTAGCACGAATGATGTCTAAGGATAAAGGACTACCCATGTCACATGTAGGAATGCTAGGTAAAGGAATAGAAGAAGGTCCCTCACTAGTGATAGGAGGTATATATCCTAACTCTTGAGCCTCTTGAGCTAAAGGTTTAACATTTGAATGCACAAGATGAGTAAGACCATGCAAGAAATTAACACCTTGATCATTATCACGAAGGACTTTCTTAATAGCCTCTATAGCTTGAATAGAATCTTGATTATGGTTTTCTTGGATAAGCCAATTTCATATTTTATCAAGTTCGGTTGAAAGTTTTTGCGCTTGTTCAGGAGGAACTCTTAAAGTGTCATCCTCATCATGAGATGAGTGAGAATATTTATGTTCCATAGAAGGATTAGAATCATGAGTTATCAAATTATCATCCGGGATCCTAAGGAAAGGAGAGGAAGACTCGGGATCAAAGGAACCCATAAGTCTACGACTCCTTCTAACCGGGATACTATAAGTAGGACTAGAAGTGGTAAATCTTGTACACCAATGAAATGTAAATGAAAAAACACAAGATTTTGATTTATTAATTTTAAATGTAATTGAAAGAAAATGCAAGATCTAGCATAAACATGTAAATCTAACACCAAAAAGAAAGAGTTGTCTATCGTGGGTTCACCAAAATGTCAAGATGGAAAAAGGGATCTCCACCACTTTGTTGTGAAGGGTGAAAAAGGGGATGTGTGTTTTAATGTTAATTACATTAATTCCCTTAAAACTACTTTAATAAGAGGAAAATAAGATGTTCCACCTTTATCCTCAAATGCACCAATGAAAGATCCAAGTTGATCAACCCAAAAGAGGGATTAATGTGCAAGTGAATCAACCATTTGGAAATGAAGACAAAGAAGGAGATCTTAAATTTTGTTAATTGACAATGTAGATATGATAGATTATAATAATTGAAAAGGATGAGAAGAAAAACCAACCTTAAAGTATTGAAAATCCAGAAAATGTTGTTTTCTGAGGTCTGTAGATTGTTTCTAGAAAATCTGAAGGATGACCCAGAACAGAAATGCAGAGATGAACAAAACCCAAAAATATTTTTCCAATCTGACATCGTCTTGTGAAAAAGGTCAACCTTTACCCACAAATGTCACCCCTGACCCAATAATCTCGACTCTGACCTACACAGCCTCGACAAAAAATCTATTTGCGGAGCCCGAAAGAAAGCCAAAAAAGGTATCCAGATCTGAGTCCAAATCTGCTGTCCCAAACCTATACCTACAAGAAAAAGAGGTTTTTTTTTTGTGGAGGAGGGGTTTGCCTTGGTCAAATCCCAATTTTGGAATTAACCTTGTAATTGAATTGAAATTGCATAAATGTAAACAAAGTAAATGCACAAATTCACCTTGCTTGTAAAAGTCCTTATGGTAGATTTGAATCCGTGGATCCACAAGTATGCACCAAAGTGTGGAATGTGGAATGTAGGATGTCTTGAATCTCTTTCCTGTAGATCTCTAACACCAAGTCTTGAATGGGTTCTTGAATTGGTAGAGGCTTGGAAGAAGGCGGATGGAGAGATCACCAAAAGGGCACTATGTGGCTTGAATCCTTCAATGGCCTCCCATGGATCTCCTTCATGAAAATGGATGCTTGAGTTCTTGAGAATGGATGGAAGCTTGCTTCAAATATTTCTCCTTAGCTTCCTTGAATTTCACTTGAGGATATTTGAGAATGCTCCTTAGATTGATTCGATCGCTTGATCACCCTTATTTTCACTTGATGATCCTTAGAGAAAATGAGAGGAGAAGGCTTCCTTTTATATGAAACTAGGGCACAGTATTATAAGGAGGCCTACATAGGAGAATTAAATCCTAATTGAACCCATGCCCCTAGAATTGGACCTATGTTAAATATAATTTAGGAATCCCCACTTCGGAACCTGAAACACCCGACCCGAAAGTGGGAAATAACTTTTCCAAAGACCGACATCCGAAAACTATGGGACCCTGAGATTTGAACCCTGGGTCAAGGTCAAGGTTGACTTTGACCTAGGTCAGGGTCAAGGTTGAGGTCAACATAGACCCAAAAGGTCGACCCTAACCCTAAGGTTAGATGGATAGTTCCTATTGTTGGTTGGTTTTTGAACTCTCTTTTCTTACAACAACATTTATTCTATGTTGTATTATTTTATTAGAGCTCTCTTATGGTATCTTGATGATGCAAGAGCATCTTGGGATCTTGGAAATATTGCATCAACCAAAATATTTTGTTGCCATTTTTTTAGTTTGTCTGTTGCTAATTTTCTTGTAGCGTTCCTTTAGTTTGGATTAGTTACTGATGCGCACCTCATAGAGTGTTCCTAGAATCATGTTTTACCTTCGCCTAGGATCACACTTCAATTGACTTCTTTGCATGTGAGGTTTCTTGGATTTATGGTGGGACATTTATGTTCTTCAAGTTTCATGACCAATTTATATTTTCTGATCTTGCAAAGAATTTTCTCGATGAACAAAGCTTCGTTGCACATATCACAATGATATTATATGCATGGAAAACATACTTGTGTGTTCACTCATCATTTTTTATCTATTTGTGGGAGATTCTTCTGATTTAGATCCTGACCTATAATGTAATATGTTTTCCTATTCTTGAATAATGTAATATTTTCCCTGGACGACTTGATGCTTCTGAATGCTTTATAAATTGATATAATTGATTCTTGGTGGGAATTTCATAGCTAGACAAACTCCTGAAGATTAGCATTATAGATATTCTCATAATTCAATCTGTAATCAGGCATGTATGCTTGGAATGTAAGCATGCATATTGCTGGCCAATTTGATGTAAATTTTTGAATCTAGATTAATGTGAACCACTAATCTTGCTTACTCTATGTACCTTGTAATTGTTTGAGTTGGTTTTTCCATCGAGTAACTCTTGCTGCAAGGATTGGACTGAATTCTATGAGGTTCCTCTTATCCTTGGCTACACCAAGTGGTATCAGAGCGAGTTTATGATTCTGTTAAGTCGGATCATGATTCTTGTGCTTGTAAATTCTTGAGTTGGTTTTTTGTGGGGTGGCGGAGTGAGGATCTGGCCCACAATTATAGAAGGATTGTATAAAGATGCCTCGAAGAGGAAATGCTAGAGGTGGAAGGAGCAATGAAAATCTAGTTGTGTTGGATATGTTGAGACAAATTTCAGCTAGAATGGATCTTGTTGAAATGGCCCAAAGAAGAGGTCGACATATTGAAGATGTGAGTGATGAAGAGGAAAAAATAAATGAGGAGGTAGCTGAAGGAGGCGAAGAGCAACCTGAACCTAAAATTGAACAAGGAGATTATAGGTTTATAAAATACCTTACTAGGGTTAATGAAAGATCACATTTCAATCCACATGATTATCATGGAAATTTGGATTCAAATGAACTAATTGATTAGATCACAAAGATGGAGAAGTAATTTGATTATTAGGGCACCAAGGAAGATAAGAAGGTGAAATATGCTTGCACAAAGTTGAGAGAACATGCATATTTATGTTGGGAACAATTGCAAATTGATAGAAAAAGAAGGGGAAAAGATAAAATCAAATCATGGGATCAGATGGTGAACAAATTGAAGGCTAATTCTTTACCTATTGATTACCAAGTAAGTTTTTTTAGAAATTTGCAAAATTTAAAGAAAAGAGATCTTAGTGTGAAGGAGTATACAAAATAATTTTATAGGTTTGATATCATATCTAGACATATGGATGATGATGTTGAAAGGGTTGCAAAGTACCTGAATGGTTTGAGGACATATAATCAACATGAGATCAGTTCGGTTAAGTTACAAAGTGTGGAAGAAGCTTATCAATATGCCCTAAAGCATGAGGAGAAATTAAACAAAATACATGAACAAAGAAAAAGAGGAAGAGGTGGAATATTCTATAGAGTTAGATCATTTGGAGGAGGCAGATTTTATTCAGATCAAAATAAAGGAAAGACAGAATCCAAAGAAGAGAGTTCATACCAAAGGAATGATAGAAATTATCATAAAGGTAGTGGATTAATTAATTATAGGAGAGATAATAAAAGAGTGTTTAGAGGAACTTGTTTTAAGTGTGGTGATGAAGGACATCGGTCCTTTGAATGTAATCTAGGAAATGCAAACAAGAGGACTGAAAAAAATGATATGAATTCTTTGGCTGGAGAAGAATCTAGTGGGCCATTGAATCAACCTAAAGATGGAGAAGCTCTAATGGTAAGGAGAGACCTTTTTAATGAGCAGATAGATCAAGACCTATTGTTGAGGAGGATTTGTTCAAGGCAATATGCAAAATTTAAGGAAAGTATTGCAAATTAATCATTAATAGTGGTATTTTAGATAATTTGTCTTTCGAAGAGTTGGTGAAAAATTTGAAGTTCCCGAGATTGAAACATTTGAAGCCTTATAAAATTGAGTGGGAAAAGGATTATCATAAGGCAATGGTAAGTGAACAATGTTTGGTAAAATTCAAGATAGGGTCTTATCATGATGAAGTTCTATGTGATATTATGCCTATGGATGTGTGTCATGTTTTGTTGGGTAGACCATGATAGTATGATAGAAAAGCTTTGCATGGTGGTAGAAAGAATAAGTATAATATTGTTACAAATGGGATGAAACAAGTGTTGTTTCCTTTGATAGAGACTTCTAAGAATGAGAATTGTACTAATGTTAGAGTTTGTTTGGTTTAAGGAAGGAAATTCTTGGATGAATTGAAGATTGATAATATGTGTTATTCTTTTGTTCCTAAGAAGTCTAATTTGGAATCTAAAAAAGAACAACCTAAGGAAGTGAAATAATTGTTGATAGAGTGTGAATACATAATATCAGATAATGTGTCTGATGGATTACCACCTATTAGGAATATAATTCAATGGGCCTAATCCTTGAAACTAGTTTTCCTAATAAATTTGCACACCAAATGACACTTGCAGAGAATGAGGAATTGAATAGACAAGTGCAAGAATTGTTGAGGAAGGGTTTGATCAGAGAAATTTTGAGTCCTTATGGAGTGCCTATAGTATTAACACCTAATAAGAATGGAGAATGGATGATGTGTATTGATTCCAAATCTATAAATAGGATCACAGTGAAGTATAGGTTTCCTTTGCCTAGGATGGATGACATAAAGGATTGTTTGAGTGGATCAAAGTGTTTCGCAAAGATAGATTTGAAGAGTGGTTATCATCATATCATAATCAAAGAAGGTGATGAGTGGAAAAATATATTCAAAAAAAATAAAGGATTGTATGAGTGGTTGGTAATTCCTTTTGAATTGACTAATGCATCGAGTACTTTCACAAGACTAACGAATGAAGTATTGAAGAAATTCTTGGGTAAGTTTGTGATTATTTACCATGATAACATTTTGTTTTTCAGAAAGAGAAAAGAGGATCATCTGTTGTATCTGAGATAGGTATTGTGGAGATTAAGGGAAGAAAATTTGTTGATAAACATCAAGAAATATCCTTTCATGAGAGAAGATAAAGTGTACTTGGGTTTTGTGATATCTATTGATGGTTTGAAAATGGATTCTAAGAAGGTTGAAGCAATTATTGAATGGCCTACACCTGATAGTGTGGAGAGGTAAGATCATTTTATGGATTGGCTAGTTTCTATCAAAATTTTATTAGGAATTTCAATTATTTTTGTAGTCCTATGACTAAGACAATGAGAGGAGATAGAAAAGAATGTAAGTGGACACATGGAGAAAATAAGAGTTTTGAGTTTTTGAAATAGAAGGTGACTAAACAACCTGTGTTAGCTTTACCTAGTTTCAATAAGGTATTTCAAGTTGACTATGATGCAAATGGGAATGCAATTGGAGCATTATTAACTCAATAAGGTAGACCTATCACTTATTTTAGTGAGAATTTAAATGATGCAAAGAGAAGATATTCAGCTTATGATTAGGAATTCTATGACATAATTCAATCTTTGAAGAAGTGAAGACATTACTTTTTACCTAAGGAATTTTTATTATATATTGATCATCAAGCATTGTAATACATGAACAGTCAGAGTAAGTTCAACTTGAGACATATGAGATGGGTAGAGTTCTTGCAAAGCTATATTTTTGTGTTGAAACATGGTAATGGTAAGTCAAACAAAGTCATTGATGCTTTAAGTAAAAGAAGGAATTTACTGACATAGATGAGAGTTGAAGTATTGGGATTTGATGAATTGAAGAATTTGTACGAGGAAGACCTTGCTTTTGCATAACCTTATAAATCTTGCAGAAAACCAGTTGTAGCAGACCGAAGCAAGTTGTTAGGTTATTTTATTCAAGAAGGTATTCTTTTCAAAGGAATTCAATTGTGTATCCCTAGGAGTTCAATGAGCGATAATTTGATTAAGGAAAAGCATTATGGAGGATTAGTTGGACATTTTGGTATTGAAAAGACAATGAATTTGGTAAGTAAGTTATTTTTGGCCTCAAATTCATAAGGTGTAAGGAAATTTGTTCAGAATTATAAAATTTTTCAAGTTGCTAAGTGTAGTAGTCAAAATAATAGATTGTATATGCCTTTGACAGTGCCAACTAAACCTTGGGAAGACATTAGCATGAATTTGTTATTAATAACTGAGAGGGTGGGAGTGAATCAGTGGCCTCAGAAATATTCCAATTAATCAACCCAAAAACTTAGTACCACAATATTAAGCCTCTAGTTATCTTTAGTCCTATAATATGAATGCCTTCAAATATACTTATCAAATTACTACTGCTTAATAATGCTTTGTTAAACCTTATTCTTTATGTTTACCTAATAGAAGTCTTTCAATTTATCAAAAAATAGTAAATTACTTAGAGTATATCGATCAATCCAAATTAGCCATGTGTAAGGCAAAACACTAAAGTAATTACTCATAAACACATTGACACATGGATTTTTAATGTGGAAACCTTGTTAAGGGAAAAACCACTTGGGACCAGTAACCCAAATTTTTCACTCTTCTGAAGTGATCTCGGTGAAGATCCAACCCTATTAAAGGTTAAAAATACACTGTTAGGTGTGACCTTGTTAGAGGATTTAAAAAATTAGTTTGTCACTTGATATTGGGCATTTCTAGGCTACCTTCCTTGTCCAAACTCTTCTGGTTTGTCAAATGGTATCTAGCATCTCATTCTATCTTCATGACCAAACTTTTTGATACTCCTTGGGATGTATCTCAATATAGAAATGATCTTTAAATCCTGCTCGGTTAAGAGACTTTCTGAATCAATGTTTAAACTAAAAAAGTAAGCTCTGTTCACATATACAACTTATACTTGCAGATTTTTAGATCTATGGTAAGCTCATAAAACCAAATGATCAATATATATTTTCAATACCTTAGCTCCACTTTTGTTCTTCTCAGTGATGCTATGCTTTTTTGTTTGGTGTCTGTAGAAATCTTTAGCTCTTTCCTCAGCTTGATTGATTAGGACTGTATAAATTTTTTCTTCATCAGTTTCTCTCTAGCATCCTCTTTTTCATTCACTCCCTTTAATTCATAATGAATTTGTGTGCATAAATATTGTCACACTTCTATGAATCATTCCATTCAAGGTTGCTCAAGAATGAGGCCTCAAATATCGATCCATAGCTCTCTAGTCATGGATGTGTAAAAATGTAAAATGAAGGCCC
>MU224845.1:1744315-1777910 GCA_018584345.1 Thuja plicata | reverse complement strand
CATTTTTTCTCATTTGTCTATTCCTCCTATCTTCCAACCTCACTCGCTTTGCATAAAACCTTATCCTCCATTTTTTTCTTTCATCTTCCTTTCCCTATCAGCATCTTTGAGCATATCATTTTGAATCATTGGCATATTATGGTTTATCCTTTCAAGGATCATTATCTAAAAAGATTGCCTTCTTCCAAAAAATTCAAAAAAATTCAAAATATAAGAATAAAATAAAATAAAATAAAATAAAAATTAAAGAGAAATAATTTTGTCCTATGGTGAAAACCACTCCCTTTTGGTGCCTTGGATAAGTACCATGATGAAAACCTGGCAATCATGCATCATGTGTAGTTCTTCTACATCTTTCATCCATTCTGTATTCTCTCTTTGATCTTAACAATGTTGATCTATACACGAATATTTGGGCTATCTTTTGAGCTATCTTACGATGATCTTGCTTTCATTCCTTTCATGACTTCATATCTATCTTCCTCTATTCATTTTTGCCTATCACTATCCTTTTCCCCTTTGGTCTTGATCTAAAAAAAAAAATAAAAAAGAATGAGATTAAAACACAGTGTTATGAAGCCTCTTGACATGTCTACTCCTTTGGACTGCATCCTTTCTTCCTCTTGCATTATGCTTTTGTGACTTATCCTATGCTGGACTTTCATGCTTGAGTGTTCTTGAATGTAAGGACTCATAGAAGTGTGAAACAATTATAACACACAAAATTAAGTTGTCTCTTTATAGACATGATATCACTGTTTCTAGGTTCTTGATTTTCTTGATCTTGGCGTGATCCACAATCTTAGACAATCTGATTTCAAGAATAACTCTTGTTTTATCTCGTAAAGATCTTCTTGCCAAATGGAAAAAATAGTTTTAAATCCTTTACTTATCTCTGGCTTTATCTTGTCGATGAAAGTAATGATAACTACCTGTTAAGTCTATATTTAGCTCTGCCAGCTAGATATTTTTTTGTTTCTGAACTCTAGTTAACTTCAGTTTTTTAACTCTTTGTAAGCTTTGGTCAACACTCCAGTTCTCCTCAGGATTTTTTGTTGGGGTTGTTTGTCTATCAGTTTACACTATGATTCTTTTTATTGGGTATGTTTGTGATTCTTCTCATCGGTGTTCTTTCTTAGGCATCACTATGACTTGACTTTCGGTGATCTCTGTCTGTCAGGTTCCACTAGCCGTCGGTGTTTGAAGACACATAGTGAATGCTTGTCTTTTATGAATTACTAAAATTATAATCTTTATCTCTAATTGTCTAAATTCTTTAACACTTTGATTATAATCGATTAGAATATATCAAGTTGACATCAATGACAATACAATCCATTAACTGATTTAATGTCTTGCATTATCTTTTTGCATTTCAGTGATCAACTTAACATATTCAAACATTCAATCAGTTACATGTCATCAATCTCTCCCTTTGGCATTGATGGAAATATACTACATTATCATACTATACTATTACTAATACAATATGAAATATAATAGTTTCATCAGTCTTTCCTATTGTAACTATTACAAATGTCTGGATTTTGATAAGATCAAATAGCTTAGTTTTGTGTCTTGCAGAGTGGTTTCTTCAATCTTCAATCCCTTCACTGGATAGATGTAGCATGTTATGTCTGTGTTCTGATATGTGCTCTGCCTTGACTATTCCTCTTCTTGATAATCTCTTTTTCCTTTGACAACAATCTCTTTCTTTGTATGAACTCTCTCCTTGTGTTACTTCTCTCACTTAGATGGATATTTCAAATGTAATCAATTTCTCTCCCTTTGATATTGATTAACTCTTCCTTTTGATTCTTAGGAACTTCTCTTCATGGATACTGATATAATCCTTTCTGATCAATGAGATAATCCCTCCTTTATGATAATGAGTCTTTCTCCCTTATGATAATCAGATAATCTCGCCCTTTGACAAAAATGCCAAAAAAAAAATGTCTATATCATCTTCCATCCCTTTATATAATATATTCCTTGAATTTCCCTATCCAGCAGCAATACAATGTTTCTTGTGTTCAGTGCATGCTTGTACCTTACTATGTACAGATATATCTTTTGATGTTCATCTCAGTGTTTGCATCAACAAGAATGATCTTCTAATTATGTGTGGGCTAATGCATCCTCCTAGTCAGCTTACTGACCGATAGACAAGGGTTGGACCCCTAGTCTTTGTCTCAAGTATTCAAACGTATCCTTTGGTAATGGCTTAGTGAATATATTAGCTAATTGTTCCTTTGATTGAATATATTCCAATATCACCTCCTTTGCTTGCACTTGTTCTCTTAGATAGTGATACTTGATATCAATATGCTTAGTCTTAGCATGTATGACTAGATTCTTAGAAATGTTAATTGCACTGGTATTATCACAATAGATAATTACTAGTTCAAGAATCTTTATATTCATATCTTCTAGCAACTATTGGATCCATGCAATATTGAAGAAATTTGCAGTAGCATCCACATACTCTGCTTCTGCAGTAGACTAAGAGATGCATCCTTGCTTCTTGCTGATCCATGTGACATGTCTATCACCCATAAAGAATGCTCCTCTAGTTGTGATCTTTCGATCATCAATTTTTCCATCCCAATCAACATATGTATAGACTTGTAGCTCAAATTTTCCTTCTCTTTTATACCATAATCCATAGTCCTCAGTGTTCTTCAGATATCTCATAATTATCTTGACAACAGTCATATGTGATTCTTTGGGATTAGTAGATAATCTTGCAACTATTTCAACTGCATGTGCTATATCTGGTATGGTATGAACAACATACATTAGTTTTCCAATCATTTATTTATACAACATTTGATTTGTCTTATTTTGACAACTTACACCTGGTAGCCATAGGTGTTCCAACTGGTTTGGAATCTTCCATCTTGAATATATTCAACACTTCCTTAATGTATTTTGACTAAGTGATATATATGTCTGCATCTTGTTGAAGTATCTGTAGACCAAGAAAGAATTTTATCTCCCCAAACATAGACATTTCAAACTCTTTGCTCATTTCATTTGCAAAGGATTTGCATAACATTTCATTTCCCCCAAAAATGATATCATCAACAAAAAATTTAGAAATCAGAATATTACCATTGGTATCTTCTTTTAAGTACAAAATGCTATTTTCACTTGTTCTTACAAATTTAATACTAATGAGATAGGAGTGAAGTCTTTCATACCAGGCTCTAGGTGCTTGTTTCAATCCATACAAGGCATTATGTAGTCTACATACCATGTTTCTCTTGTCTGGATCAACAAACCCTTCTGGTTGTTCAATGTATACCTTGTCTTCCAGTATTCCATTTAGGAATGCAGATTTGACATCCATCTGGTATACCTTGAATCCTTTGAATGCAGCATAAGCAAGTAATATTCTAACTCCTTCTAGTCTAGCAATGGGTTTAAAGGTTTCTCCATAATCAATACCTTCCTCTTGTGCATATCCCTTGCATACTAACCTTGCTTTGTTTCTTGTGACCTCTCCATTCTCATTGAGCTTGTTTCTAAATATCCATTTGGTATCGATGACATTCTTGTCATCTCATCTTGGTACTAGTGTCCATGTATTATTCTTCTCAATCTATTTTATTTCTACATTCATAGCACTGGCCCATTCTTCATTCTCTAGTGCAATATTAACAGATTTAGGCTCAAAATCACAAAGTAAACATCTAGTGTTTAGTGACTTACTTCTTATTCTCATTCCAACCTTCTTGTCTCCTATGATTTGATTCTATGGATGATGTATTCTGACATACTTGGAAAGTTTCGGTTCAACTCTTTGTTCATCATTTTGATCATCTTCTTGACCTTCATTCTAATCTCCATCACTTGGAACATCATCTTGAGGATTTTCCCATTTTTTGGTAATTGCAGCCTGATGGTCGGGTGCAATGTTCTATTTCTTGAGAGCAATACATTGTTGCTTGGGTAGAGTGTCAAGTTCTGTATAAATAAACTTGTTGTAGTCCTCTGGTTCTCTACTTCTTTCCTTATCATTCTTTTCTTCAAATTTATCTATTTTCACATTTGCACTTTCAATGATCTTGTTAGATGACTTGTTAAGACATTTATAAGCCTTACTTTTGGTTGAATACCCTAGAAAGATACCTTCTTCACTTTTGGATTCAAGTTTTCCATTTCTATCATCTTTCAGAATATAAAATTGTTTGCCAAAGATTCTAAAGTAACTTACATTGGGTGTATGACCATACCAAAGCTCATAGGGTGTCTTCTTTGTGTCCTTCAATTTTACTATGTTTAATGTGTAGATAGAAGTACTGACAGCTTCCCTCTAGAAAGTTTCAGTGATTCTCTTCTAAATCATCAATGTTCTTGCACAGTCAACAATTGATCTATTTCTCCTTTCAGCAATTCCATTTTGCTATGGTGTTCTCATTGCAGAAACTTGTCTTTTAATTCCATGCTCATTGAAATAGTTAGTGAATTCATATGAAGTAAATTCCCCTCCTCCATCTGACTTTAAGCATTTCAATTTATTTTCACTTTTTGTTTTTATCATAGCCTTGTACCATTTAAACATCTTGAATGTTTCTGATTTATCTTTTAAGAACATGGTTGTCATCATTCTAGAATAATCATCAACAAAGAGAATAAAATACATGTCTCCATAGTAAGTCTTTGTTCTCATGGGTCCACATAGATCAATATGGACTAATTCTAGAATTGCATTAGATGTATGGATTCTACTCTTGAAACTAGACTTTGTCATCTTACCTTTTTGACAATTCTTTCACATGATATGCTCGAGCTTAGTCATGCTTGGTAAGCCTCTGACATTCCTTTTATCTCTTATCTTTATCATGTTGTCAAAATTTACATGACATAATCTTTTGTGCCACAACCATATGTCTTCATTTCTAGCCATTAAACAAGTGGTTTTAGTGTCATCAAGATAGAAAAGGTTACCTTATGTCTGCTCACCAGTTCTGATCAACCTTCCTGATTCATTGAAGATCTTTGCCTTCTTATTTTCAAATGCCACTTGGTGACCTTTATTATTCATTTGTGAAACACTTAACAGATTATAATTCATTCCTTTTATCCAGTAATAATTTTCACATTTGATCAGTTTATTCAACATTATAGCTCCTTTACCTTCAACTGGACAAGGTGTATCATTTCCCATTATTATTGAACCACCATTATAGTATTCAAAAGTTTCAAACTTTTGTTTATCACTGGTCATATGGTCAATGCAGCCACTATCTATGATCCAGACATCATTATTACTAACCTTAGATATGAGTGTAGTTTCTACATACCTTTCTTCTTCTTCGCATGAATCATCCTTCATGGCTACAAATACCATCTCAATGCCTTCTTCTTTGGTGTCAGTGTCATCAGCTCTGTTCTCAGCTAGGTTACAAGCTTTCTTCCCTTTGTCCTTATATTCTCAGGTATCTCTTTTGTTATTTTTTTGGTTGCTTCGATAATCTTTATTATCACCTCTATCAAACTTCTTCTCATATGATCTGTCATTACCTCTATCATCTTTTCTTTTTTTTGGACATCTTGCAACAAAGTGTCCAACCTCTTTACAATTGAAACATACAAGTGGTAATTTACCTTTGTATCTATTATGGGTCCACAACACACACCCCATTTTTGTTCCTATTACCATGGGGACCCCATTTTTTGTCCTTTTGGTCTTCTTGTGCCTACCCCTTTCTCGGTCCCCAGCAAGTTAATCCCATTGAAGGGTTGTCGGTTCATTAACAAAGAGAGAAGACATTTTTTTTGACCTTTTGGCCTTTTTGGAGGACCCAATTTCCTAAAATACCAAGATGGCCGAAAGGACAAAAACCTAAACTTTTGGTGATTCAAAGGCTGAAAGGTATGAAATCACCGACTCCACCCGTAGGTTATAAAGTGGCAAAAGGGCTGGCATTCATTCACTTCATTTTCTTTTCATCCTGGCATTTGGAGAGATCGCAACTTTGAAGATTTTCCCCTCACCCCTTGTGATTGATCACCCCTCACCTTTGAGCTTCGCGGTGTCGTCCTCCTCTTCTCCATGCTCAGTCGAGGTAGGTTCCTACCTTGTGCTTCACATTTTTCTTTCCTCTTCTAGGTTTAGGTTAGGTTTTCTTTGCACTTGGTTCTTGTCAAGCCCAGTTTGTGCCCACCTCCATGCCCCCGGGTCTCCTAGGGCCTTGTGGGGACCTTCAAACTTGGCAGGGACTCCCTCCTTGTCAAGTTGAGTCAGGTCTTTCCCATTTTTTAGGTTAGGTTATTTGTGGTTTTCTAGTCGTGGCTTGAGTATCCATCAAAGACTTGGCCTTTTCATTCTTTTCAAGGTCCGAAAGGTTTGAAACGCCAACAAGTCCAAACCACCAAAAGCATTGGATTTTGGACTTTCAAAGTTTGGCCATTTCAGACTTTCGACGTCCGCAAAAATTTTTGGGATTTTGCATGCCGAAAGACCGATAAAGTTTTCTCATCAACAATTTCCTCTTTCACATTTTTGGCCTTTTCAGACTCCAAACCAATTTTTGGCACCTGAAACCCCGAAAGGGCCAAAAATGTGAAAGAGGTATTCCTGGCTACTTAAAGAGCTGTTTACCTCTATCTTCTTAGATTAATCATTTTTCTTTTAGTTTTTTCTTCAATAAGATACTGATACTTGCATTCTCCTCATAGGGATTCCTAAACAAAAGACAACATCTCCAATGAAATACCAATACAAGGGGAATCCCCCAGCTTCAAAAGCCAGGAACAAACACATAGAAATCACCGACACTAACATCAAGAATATAGACTGGGATTAGTTCCTAGTGCAATGATCCCAGCCAGCAGGGAGATTCAAGGACTACACCACACTAGTCCTATCTAGACTGGTGAACGCAACAGCCCACCTTGTAGTTATCTTGTCATCGGAGCTAATTATAACCTTGGCGAGCCATTACAACTCAGATGAGAGAGTAGTCTAAAAAATGGAGGGGAAGGTAGTACTAGATATAAGGCTAGATATCATAGAGGAGATCTTCCACCTCCATAAAGGCATTGACAACTTCTACAAATTCTACATTAGAAAGGGGCTCCAGTGGTTCAACAAAAAAGAAAACAAAGCCTATAAAATTGTAAACAATGACTACCTCAAGAAACCTCTCCAAAAGAATAGGTTGGATAAGATAGACCTCCAACAAGGATACTTAAAGGATGATATCCAGGTGGCTATAAAATTGATAAGCTTATTTTATGTACTTCCTCAATCCATCCAACTTGAACCCTAGATTATCTTACTAATTGAAATGATTAGGGGCAATAAAGTAAGGTTCAACTGGGGTTCCATCATCAGTGATAGATTGGATGAGAAATCGGTGGCAGTAAAGAATAACCCCAAGTTATACATGAGCACATATATAGTATACCTGTTGGCAGCATGGGCAGACTATCTAGTTCTTACCAACAGGGGAAGCATAAATGACCCAAATCCTTGGCCCCACATTGTATACCCCTAGTTAATGAAGAGAGAAAATATTCCAGAAGATTTCCCTGATTCCAAGATAGTCAACGATGCTTTCATATTTGCAGTCATCCGATCCATTGAAGGTGACTTTGCAAAAATGATGTCAGAAGAGGCAGTTGCCAAGGTAAGGGCCATCGGGGCCTATTATATAAAATTTAAAACATTTACTTACATTCGGGTAGCAGGATCAACCTTAAAATCAACGAAGCTACCCAGGTATCCATCTGACTGGATAATCATCTTGGAGATGGCCAGGGATCTTGTAGATGCTTACGAGCATATAAAGCATAGGAAGAAGCATTGTTGGGATTTTCCTATCTCACTGAGCCCATATACCCTACAAGATATGAAGGTCTATAAATCATTAGCCTTCGAATGGGATGACTGCCCTCTACAACTTTACAAGATAGTGCGGGCTCGCTTTGACCCTATAGGCACGTACAACCATATTATTTTCAAGTTCTACATTCATGAACCAAGCTTAGAAGATCACTGGATGAACTATATCGATGACCATGAGGTCAGAATATGAGATTATTGTATAATTCCTCTTTCCCTAGCAAAGGAAGTCTTGAAGACTCCAATTCCCCAAAAAGTTTGGGATTATGATTCAGACAAGATCTTGGAAGCCATTTATACAGATGACAAGATATATGACAGGCCTATCATGAATGCAGAGATTGATAAGGATGAAAATGATGATATTGATTTCTGGGAAAGGCATGTGATGAGAAAAACAGAGCAATGTATTAAGAGGCCCTACAAAATGTGCCTGATACCTGTAAAAACATTGATGGAGCCACCGAAGAAAGTAGATAAGCAGCGAGGGGAGAAATCTATTTCCCCCAAGTATAAAAAGGAACTGCGTCAAAATCCAGGGAAGGTATATGGTCATGAATGACCAATGGAATATGGTTCCAATCCAAGGCATAAAAAGACAAGGATAATAGGGAAGATAGAGCCTCCAGTAGAGGTATCTCAAGCTCCATCAAGTGAAGGTCCATCCACCTCTGGCCAATCTCCTTCGAACACTGAAAAGGGGAAGAAGACATATAAGAGGAAAATAACTTCAGTCTCTCCATGACTAGAGACCGTGCAGGAAGATCTAGAAGGAAAAGAAAAGGAAGAAGAGGCACAACTAGTCAGGAGGACTAGGTCACGGAGAAGGAAAGAGAAAGAGACTACTAGGAAACTATTGGAAAGTTGACACTCAGGGTATATATGACTTATTTTTTGTTGTCATTATGGAAACAAAGTCATATGAAGTTTTGACAATAAACTTTGAAGAGAAAAATTGACTAAGTACAGAAAATAGAACAGTATAGAGTTATTCAGTTGATTAGAGCACCAACACATGTGCATACGATCAAGTCAGACTATGCACATTCATACCTAAGCTCTATGATATTTTTTTGTGTTTACCCTATACACACATGGTATAGAATGACAGTATGGATAAGTTATAGGAAGATTAAGTGCCACTAATAGTTAAAAAAATAGAGTATGGAGCCGACCTCAAAGTTTGAAGTAGTGTATAATATTTTGTTTTGTAAAGGCTATGCACCTATTGTAATAAGTTCATAATTCTATCTTAATAATTCATGTAAACACGCTTAAGCCAATTTGTTTGGAAGTGTTGTGTATGTTGTTTTTGGGCCAAATAAGGTCTTGTTTTTAGTCACATCTATTCAGGCATGTATATGTACTAGACATGCACTTTTGTATTAAGGGTGTAGATGAAAAAGAAGCAGATAAGATATTCAGAAGATTAATATGAGCAAGCCAGTATGAAGTAGAATTCTACAAGATATTTAAGCATCAGCACATAAACAGAACTGATTAGACAACAATGTCATTAAAGCAGTTCATTTTTTTATATAGTGTATATCAGTTATTAGAAGGTTTTAGCCTTCATCTTATTGAGCAGTGAGCTCTGGCAGTGAGCCAACCACCTCTAACAGGGTTTTTGTAAAGACTCCTAAATAGGCTCATTGTACTTGAATTGTAAAGACTGCTCCTAACAGGGCAAAGGAACTTTAACAGGTCCATTATACTAGTACAATCATTTGTGGGTACTAATTCCCCGTAATCATATCTTGTGTTATGTGTTGTGCTTCATTTTCTATCTAATTGATTCAAGTTTAAAGTTCTTGAATTATAATTAATAGACAAACACTGATTCACCCCCCCCCCCCNTTCCCCCCCCCCCCCCTCTCAGTGTTTCTAACAATTGGTATTAGATCTCTGGTCCTCTGAAAGGAAGTTTAACCACTTGAGGAGCTCATTAATTCAACAGAAGAAAAACATCTAAAAAGGAGTCTTGAAGCAACCCTTGAAGATCTTGACAGATTTGAAAAATAAAATGAAGAACTAAAACTAAAAGTTGATGGCTCCCAAATGCTTATCAATAAATTAAGAAAATATTTGAAAGATTGCTCCACAAATGATTTGGGAAAAATGTTCAAAGAGATGAATGAATAAAACATGTCTCTGAAGGATAAGATTGAATATCTGAATGAATAGCTAACAGATAGTCTAACAGCTATTGAAGAAAAGACAAAAGAGATTAAACAATTAGATGATGAACTTATGCAAGCAAACATAAAATTCTTGGAGTTGGAAAACATCAAGAAAAATATATAATCTAAATTAATAGAAGAAAAAGATAAGATTGATAAACTACACACAAGTTCTGATCCAATTCAATCACAACTTTATGCACGGAAGCTAAAAGGTGATACTACTGGTGTTGGATACAATGTAGCTCAAATTGAAATCAATTCATTGCAAGAAAGAAAGAAAACACAAGAGATATCTACAGAAGCAAATAAAACTAAGAATCTTGCAGAGGATAAAACTGAACCACCTAAATATGAAATCAAGCAAGTTAACATAACTTTTTATGCCTATAACAAGCATGGACATTTGGCAAGAGATTGTAAAGAGGTAAGACCTTTCAATGGATATTGTCATTCCTATAATAAATTTGGTCACGGGTCTATTCATTACAAAACAAGTCAAAGAAATCAATCACAGCTGAATCAAAGAAATCTGAATCCACACAATCAAAGAAATCAAGCTCAGAGAAACTATCAGAACATTACATATCAGATATGTAATTATAATGGACACACAACCAAGCAGTGTAGCATGATAAAAAATATCAATAGACCTCCAATCATTTGTCACTCATGTGGAAAAGCTAGACACATCTCAAGGTTCACAAGATCCAAAACTCAAAAACAAGAGAAGCCTAAAGAATAATTATTTGAAGAATCAAGTGAAGTCAAGTTTTTAAAAGCTACAAAAGATTCAGGTAAAATATGGGTGGAAGTAAAGAAAGATAATGATGAGAACAAGGTAGTAGATTCATCCATAGTGGACACACATTCTACTTCTGGTTAGATGACCCTCATGGTCTTAGGGGAAGCTAGTCTAGCTGTGAACCCCTGCGTGGCTGGTATACTCACCTCTGAGTATGCACCTATGGATTCATGTATTTGGTGACGAATTGAGGAAGTATGAATGGACGCATAGCTTGAACAATAAAAGAAGAAAAGATTGAAATTCTCAATGTAAACCACTCTATGACAACAAGCATTAAATACAGTGAATTTTATATAAGTTAGTAAAGAGATCTCTCATCTTCATGTTAGCAAGGCAAATCAAAGTTGAAACAGAACCCTAGCAGATGCGTCATTTAAAAATCTCTAGAAACCCTACTTAAGCAAGTATAAATTAAGTAATGGCTACTCCTACAGTGTTTGACATCTATGAGAAGAAGAGATATGTGTTTAAGAAGCATTCATTTAAGTCTGTACTAGATGATGTAGAAGGGGCATTCTCCAAGACTCTACTAGGAGTCATACATGTAGAGGACATTCGCGCATACATCTATTGTAAGAAGGAAACTATTGGGAATAAAAAAATAGAAACTCTTATGGAATCAATGATGAAACCAGATCATTCATTCAAGGATGAATACATGCATCCCACTAATAACCCTATCTTTGAGTATTCAAATGCGCATGAGTTCTATGAACCAGAATGGGTTAAAATCCTACTTAGTAGAATACATGATGATCTGTATTGGATTGGTGAAGTTCCTATTTGCATTACTGCTGATCTTATTCAAGAGATGACTAGACTCCCTAAGGTTGGACCAGTTCTTCCCACTGGTAAAGATGTAAAGAAACGGGTTGAACAAGCATGCTTATCCAGAAGTGATAGGCATGGTATAACTGTTGATCCCATTGTGAAAGAAGACATCAAACTTCTCACAATGATACTTGGTTACAAGTTTTAGCATGCAAGAAGGTTGAATAGTGTGTCTGTAGCTACTATTCTGGCAGCAATAAGGATGGTAAAAGATAACACTGTATAATCTCTATGAGATATTGCATGCACAACTGATTGAGAATATTAGAGCTATCAAGCATGACAAGAGAAAAATATTCAGATTTGGCTCTTTGATCATCTACCTATACTTCCACATTGTTGGTAAAGTCTCGTTCACTAAAGGATACATCAGAAAGTAACATAAAGGATTCTATAGACATGGAGATTAAAACATTCAGGATCAAGATGCAGAAGAGATTCAGAATATCAAAAAAGATAGTTGATAAATACAAGGACACCATATGCTTCATGGTGGAAATTGATTGTACTTGCATGGAAGCAGTTGAACTAAGAACTAAATGGATTCATCTACTTGGTTATGAAGTTGAAGAACATGTGTTGGAAGGATATGCACAAGTTCTTTTTTCTGCACCTAAAGATTTAAATGAGCCAAGATGGGGCACCTATAGAGAGAAGACAAATCAAGTTGATTATGTCTTATACACTGTAGATAAAAAAAGGAAGGCATCAGGATTACATATAATATCCTAAAAGTTCATGGGGTCACACAAGAAGACCTAGACAAAGCTAGGGAAGCTAAAATTGCAAGAGAGCTCAAAAAAATAGAATTCAAAATAGAAAAATTTGATGAAGGTACATCTGTGCCATCAACTACTATTGACTTGGAATCCTCTCCACCTTCAATACCAAGCAAGTTGACTAGAAGAAGGAAGCAAGTTCCCATAGGTCACCCATCCTCAAGGACAACAAGGAGGAAAGTAAAGAACACTCAAGCCCCTCCTGAGGTAGGATTCAGACCTAGTCTAATAGTCTTAAGGAACATAATTGTTAATGAAGGAAGACTATATTCTATGAAAAATGTCTATGACAAGTACCAAGAGATAGATAAATCATAAATTCACTCTATGATTATCTCTCATATGATTAAGTTTAAGAGGTCAGTATTGGAACTCAAGATAGTCATACTAGACAAAGTATGGAACATACTAGACCTATTGAAAAGACAAGAAATAGAGGAAGATATGAGGATTAGAGAAGAAACATTAGATAGTCTTCTCCCTATTTTCTCACATGATGAGAATTCAATACTATTAGATTTGGTAAAACCTCATTTCAGAACCAAAACAAGAGCTCTTCATATTATGAACAAAGAGTATGAACTGGTTGGTGAAGAGACTCAGAAAGCATTTGAGAAAGTATTTTTGGATAGACACATGTATCCATAAATGGTTCCTATATCTAAATTGACTCCACTCCCTCCCAAGAAGGATAAAGAACTAGTGATTTCAAATGCACCTATGACATGTCCACAGGATTCAGCACCCACATTTTCATCACCTTCTGATACAGCCAAAGATTCAGAAGAAACCATTGTGATCAATGATGTTAAGATATCCATGACAGCTTCAGATAATGACATGGACAATTTTGAAAAAGCATTTGTCATCACTAAAGAGACAGAGAAGGTATGCACTGATGAACCTCCTCCTAAAGATTCAACAGATTTGAATAATGAAGAAGAAAATCAATCCAATGAAGCACCAGTTATGGAGATCCTAGTGAAAATTAGATGTATGGATACTAGTCAAAATGCTATATTCACTCCATCTATTCAACCATAAACTTCATTGTCATCAAGTTTAACCCTTGACTCAGCAGGCCTGCATGCATAGGGAGAAGAAGATTTGATCAAGATTAGTTTCTTAGCCATGGAGAAAGCCAAAGAGAAACAAGTTATGAGAAACCCTCTCTTTCTGGAGTCAGTGAACATTTTGAATGACTTAGTGCCAGTAGATAAGAAAGTGGCTAAAATTCAGTCAGTTGATGATATCGATAGCATCTTAACAAGCTTCAAAGCACACTTCACAAGTTTCGTAGACTCAGCTACTAGAACTGCATAGGAGAATTACAAAAAGGAAAGATTGGATGAATTGGTAAAGAACTTCTCTTTAGATCTCAATTCATTGAAGATTGGTCAGACAATTCTCAAAGAGTTGGCATCAAAAGGTAGGAAAGTAATAGCAAATTGCATGGATAGAGGCAAACTCACTTCTGAACACATCAAGAAGATTGAGGAGGCAGATATCTTGGTTGATAACATAAGGAAATAAGTTGAAACTTCATCCCAAGACATCAATAGATACAACAATATCTATCAAGGACAGATAGAAAAAATTGAAAAAGCTAAGATAGAGATCAGCAAGATAAGGATCAAGTAGACCCAACTGAGAAATGCACTTGCACCCTCCTTAGCTGTTTTGAATGAGAACATCAAACAACTTGGCCACATTCCTTTGTTGTCATTAATGACTAAGGGGGAGATTGTTGGAAAGTTGACGCTCAGGGTGTATATGAATTATTTTGTGTTTTCATTATGGAAACAAAGTCATATGAAGTTTTGAAATTAAACTTTGAAGAGAAAAATTGACTAAGTATAGAAAAAAGAACAGTATAGAGTTATTCAGTTGATTAGAGCACCAGCACACATGCGTACGATCAAGTCAGAATATGTGCATTCATACCTAAGCTCTATGATATGTTTTTGTGTTTACCCTATACATGCATGGTACAGAATGATAGTATGAATAAGTTGTAGGAAGATTAAGTTCCACTAACAGTTCAGAAAATAGAGTATGGAGCCGACCTCAGAGTTTGAATTAGCGTATAATATTTTTTTTTGTAAAGTCTATGTGCCTATTGTAATAAGTTTGTAATTATTTATTAATCATTCATGTAAACACACTTAAGACAATTTGTTTTGAAGCGTTGTGTATGTTTTTTTTGGGCCGACTAAGGTCTTTTTTTAGTCGTGTCTATTCAGGCATGTATATGTACTAGACATGCACTTTTGTATTAAGGGTGTCGATGAAAAAGAAGCAAAGAAGATATTCAGAAGATCAATATAAAAAAGCTAGTATGAAGTAGAATTATACAAGAGATTTAAGCATCAATGCATAAATGGAACTGATCAGACAATAGTGTCATTGCAGCAGTTCATTTTTTATATAGTGTATATCAGTTATCAGAAGGTTGTAGCCTTCATCTTATTGAGTAGTGAGCTCTAGCAGTGAGCCAACCACCTCTAACAGG
Source organism: Thuja plicata (assembly GCA_018584345.1). Taxonomy (NCBI): domain Eukaryota; kingdom Viridiplantae; phylum Streptophyta; class Pinopsida; order Cupressales; family Cupressaceae; genus Thuja; species Thuja plicata. The sequence continues at coordinate 1,762,945 of MU224845.1, read as the reverse complement.
GTTTTTGTAAAGACTCCTAAACAGGTTCATTATAATTGAATTGTAAAGACTACTCCTAAAAGGGCAAAGGAACTTTAGCGGGTTCAATATACTAGTACAATCATTTGTGGGTACTAATTCCCACCAGGGTTTTCCTATGATCAAGGTTTCCTCATAATAATATCTTGTGTTATGTTTTGTGCTTCATTTTCTATCCATTTGATTCAAGTTTAAAGTTGTTGAATTGTAATAAATAGACAAACACTGATTCACCCCCCCCCCTCAGTATTTCTAATAGAAATATCAAGAGGACCCAAAAGAATAGGATAATCCCTTGGATGTCTTAGGGTCAAACAAGTTTCAAATATTTGATTTTGAAGGTCTAAAGGGATTTTAAAGTCAAGGGAAAGATACACCAGGATATGATATGGGAGCCCCATCCCTCTTTCAACTCCAAGTGACCCTCACTCCACCTCTGGCCTAGTTCACCTATTAGTTCACCTATTCCTTAGTGAACATGTCCACTACAGAGATAAGCTCAAGTTTAGCCCAAGGGCCTGAGACCCAGGATACGGGGGTATCACAAACATATCAGCAGACAAGGTGGTAGAAGAGAGTTTAGTTTCTACTCCACCACCTCACAACCCTACTCCACCAACTTCTCAACCGCCTGCAATTCCTACTCCACCACCATTGTTCCCAACTCTAACACCAACTACACCCCCTTCTACTTCTACTTTCCCATCTCCCGTCCTAATCCAAACTCCAACACCTACTCCACCACCATCATTCCCTTTGCCTTGCTCCATCTCAACCCCCCAGAGGGAAGTAAGTATGGAAGAGGTATCACCCTTCAAGACCACACTGGAGGCCATGAATTTCTTAATTCAGAAATGTTGATCAATTCAACAAACGATGAAGTCCAAGACAAAGAAGAAAAGGGAGAAGAAGAAATACGATGGGAAGGGATGGATGTAGGAGGACATGAACAAGGAAAGGCACAAGAGAAAGAGATGAAGGGAGGAGTAAACTCAGGATCTCACAACTTACCACCTATCCTCCATGTTGCCCCATATGAGCCAGTGACTGCATCTGGTAAACCTACTTGGTTTACCAAAGAAATCCAGCTTAAGAGAAGGACTTATACAGATGAGGTATAAGGGAAAGAAATGAGTATGGAATTTGTAGGGAAAGCCTTCCAACAAATGGAAATCAATGTTCCCGCACAGATAGTATCTTATGTCATGCAAGACACTAGAGGTCACTGGAAGGCACAGATAGCAATTACCCTCATGAGCACTTCTCAAACATCAACCACATCGAAAGACTACACATTCAAGGAGGTGGACTTGGGTGAACCTACTAGAGAAGGAAGCAAGACACTGGCAGCCTTAGGGATCAAGCACACTCTAGGGTTCATGAGTACAAATGAAGAAACCATAAAATCATTGATGGGGTACATTCACAAGGTGGTAGGTCCCATTGACCCAAACTTACCGAAGGCTTCATTAAAGGCCATGCTAGACAAAAGGGATACACCAAATTTGTTGATAGGATTAACCCCTTCATTCATCCAAGAAAGTGTAGATTGGAGGATTGACTTTGAGCAATTTGGAGAGAAAGCCATCAAGCTGGTATTCAGGCCATATAGAAATATCTTGGTTGAGGCTAATCTATTGATGTATCTAGTGGAGAATGAGTGTGGTCTAGATTCTGAAATAAGTAAATGACAAGCCACCTTTCGAGACTTGGAAGTGATCCAAAAATAATGTTTCCAGATTCTAGTCAAGATATATGAGGGGGAGGAACTAGATAACTTCAAGGCATGGATCAAGAGAATAGCTAAGACAATCAAGGTCTATAAGAGATATTTGGCCTCCATAGCAAGAAAGCGCGAGGAAGTCATAGAGTGAATAAAAGAGATGGATGTCTTCTTTATAGGGATTGGCCTCAACTTACATAGGGACCAAGACAAACTTACCCTAGGACCATCAAAGGAAGTGGTTCAACAATTCAAGGATATTCTAGCAGGTGTTAGCACCAAGGATGTCTTACACCAGATGTTCTATCTGAAAGAAGAAATGGAGAGAATGTCCAAGCACAAAGAAGAGATCAAGTTCTTCTCTTTTGAATTGACTATCTTCAGAGAGAAACAAGAATGAAACGTCACCAAGGTGAAGAGGAAAGAGATCAACTATGAAGAGGTCTAGGAGATAGTGCATAGGCTTAGAGTAGCCCATCCAGAGGTCTTTCTTGAATAAAATCACAAATTCTAGTCAGCAAGTCAGCAAGACAGTTTCTACACTTGGCCATTTTCTACCAAGGCAAGTTTGGCCTTTCGGCCTTTTGTCATTTCGGCCCTCCAGTTTTTCTGCCTTTTGGCTCTCCATTTTTTTGGCCTTTCGTTCCTCCTATTTTTCATCCTTTTCAGCCTCCCAAATATTTTGAACTTTTTGGCCTTTGACAAGTCCAAAACTTCAGACTCCACCGAATTGTGTTTTAAAACACTTCAAATGTTTCGGGGCACTAATTTTTTTGGAGTAGAGGTCAGGGTTCGAAAATCTGGGTGTTTCTAGCAAGATCATACTTGTGCACACCAGTTGAACTCTAGATTAGTTTGATTATTAAATTGAGTTAATTCTAGTGGGACTAAGGGTCCCCTATCATTCTCCACCACCAGAAGAGCCTCCAGATGAAGATTCCAAGAAAGACTCCAAGAATCAAAAAGAAGATTCCAAGTTCTCAGAAGAAACCCACCTTCTTTTGTCTTTCTTTTCTTGGCGAGTTTGACCCTCCTTGCATGGGAAAACTGATTGTAAATGGATTCACGAATCCATGCAATTTATCTAGTATCAGTTAATAGTAGTTTCCTTTCAACAAAGTTTTAGTTTAACTTATATTCATTAATTTAGACTCTCTAATGCCCTAATTTTGGGAATTCAGAGTATTTGATTAGAAGCTCTATATATTGTAATCAAAAAATCAATGTAAAGTGCCGAATTCTTAATACAATAAAGATACACATTTGGTGCTTCATTCATGGTGTGTGAGTTTCTGCTACCTATGAAAAACTATTGAATGTATGCTTGCATTGTTCATTATTTTTAGAGAGCCTCTTGTTTATTGTGTTTCTAATTCGTGTTTCTTTAGTTGGAGTTTGTTGTTGTTTTCTTACCTTGCAATGACGAATGCATGGAAGAGATCACCTTTGGGCTTAACGATAAATCTGTCTCATGGGTGAGCACATCTTGGTGGCTTCATGATCTAAGGGATTTTAAATATCTTTCACGAGTGAATATATTTTGTCTCCAAATGCTTGCATTCATGGGGTAGTGAATTGTGTCTTTGTCTAATTTGTGCTTCGTGGGTTTGTTTTGAATTCCCCCAAACATTCAATTTGCAAGGAAGAGTTTATAGTGGTTTATGTCTGTAGGAATTCATTTTCAGTCATTTGTTTTATTTTCTTGTTATTCTATTCTCTATTACATTCTACTTTCAATTCTAAAAGTCTAAAAATCTTTAAAAAAATACAAAATTGCATTTTATTTACAACACCCATATATGTTAAAATAGAAAATACCAAAAAGAACTAAAGTGTTTTGCAGTTTGATGTCTTGAATGAAGCAGCAAAGGCCTCCTCATGAACATTCACATTTATCTTCAACTGAGTAGCCAAGAAGGTTGTGACCCGACCCTGGAGAACCATGGGAATAACTTTGTTATTCTTTCAAGAGAGGAATTTGAGCCTCGAGATCCTAGCAGGTTGGCTTGTGTCAAAGAAACACTCAATAGAAGTGGCACTAGAAAGAGGGCCTCAAGACAGAAAAGCTAGATAACATTGGATCTTTCTCTCCAGAAAGATTCGAGCGAGTTCTTAGATCATCTCCGAAGAGAGGCAAGTTCCTTGAACTCACCCACCATCATAGAGCTCGCAGGGATAAATGGAAGACCAAAGAAAAATCTTCTCACCACCTTACCGAGTCTCAAAATTCTCTTGGAAAATAGTCACATATCGCTGCCCCAACTGTTATAGCAACCGTAAACAAAAATTAGAACATGCAAAATTAGAATTTGCATGAACAACCTCGTCTGATGGCCTTTTTCCCCAACGCAACAAGATCACCTTTAAAATTTGTTGAACTGTTCCATGAGTTACCCAAAAATCTAGAGAATTTTTGCACATGATTCATATATGGTGAATCAAGAGCAACAGAAGAACACATCTGCTCCTTCAAAGAAATTTGTATCCATAAAGAGAATGCCCACCAAGACATTGTTTATCGTCTATTCCCATACACTCTGGGAGAGTTTGCATACAATTGGTACCTTAACTTGCCACAGGGTTCTATCTCCGCATGGAATGAATTTGAAACCAAATTCCTCAATCAGTTCAAGTTGTATGTGGACCCCGCTATGACACATCACCAATTCATTACAATGAGGAAAGATCTGAAGGAGCCCATCGCTATGTTTAACCATCATTTCCACAAAATGCACCAAAATCTAGAAGCACCTTACACCATACCAAATGAAGCTATTATACAAGTGTACCTCAAAGCTTTGGACCCTTTCACCTCAATATTTCCAAGAAGGCTTCCCCCGTCAGATAGAGATACGATGGAAAAGGTGTACAATGAAGTTGTCATATTCACCCAGCAAATGGACCCAAAAGAAGGAAGCTATGCAGCAGTACCCACCATGGGTAACCTTGCTGTCCCATATCCATTTGCAGCAAGTAATCAAGTTCTAGCCACTCACGCACCTATGTTGAATCTCATTCCATCACAACCATTCATAGTTGTACCATCATATATTACTTATCTGGGTTACGAGGCTCATAAAATAGCATTTATAGAGTAGAGAACTATACCCCAAGTAGAGTTTGATACTATCATGGCCTCTGAGCTGGACACCGTGAAGAAGACCTTATCACAACTCACCAACGAGCTCACCTGAATGAAATTAAATCCTTCCCAAAACCAAGGTGGATACCAACGAACACCTGCTGGTCCAAGTACATATCCACATAATTAGAGTCAGGATTTCAACACGTACAACAACAACAACAACAACATGTAGGAGAAAACATTTGGGCAGAAAAGGCCAAACAGGCCATGGAAAACCAAACCCAATAATGACAGGATCCTGGCAGACAATGCTAACACCTATCATGTATCAGAGGCTAATTTTGTTGGGGCTCCAAATCCCCACCAAGGAAATGATGGGTATGGAAACAACTCCCATGATCACTACATCTAGAATCTAGAAGAGCCCCCAATGCAATTTAATGCCATGGTGTTTGACTCCTATGAGTCTAGAAAAGGGGAAGGCTTGGATTCCTTTGTAGGAGAAGAGGAGTTCGTATTCCCCTTTCATAGGGAAAATAAGCCTGAGTCCTCTGAAGTACATGCCTTCCAAAATGATCAATGAAACTTGTACAACCTTCAAAGTAGAAAGCAACCTCTCACTAACAGCATACCTCCAGCCAAACAACCAACCACACTAGATCCCCAGGCTAGTAAATACCCCATGCCTCATAAAGGTCCTAATACTCCCACACCCCCAACATCAAGCACATACGCTGGCTACAGAGGTGCGGCATTGTCAAATGACAAATATAGAAAATTTGATGAGCTAAAGAAAACTAAAGCGAACATATCCATGTTTGAATTACTGCAAGGTTGCCCATCCCAGAATGAGGCCCTTCTGAAATATCTAGACCATTAAAATCCTAGTCCATCAACCAATAGTATGAGGACACCTACATCCAATACACACATGTCTAAGGCTTTCCGCTCCATGTACAAAGATAGGATGGAGGTCCCGCCGGTCTTACTCTGTTTATAGATGTTTGGAAAGAACCTACACAATTTCCTAATCGATTCAGGAGCTTCTTGCAAAGTCATGCCCCTATCAATTTTCCAAAAGTTGGGAATGGAACCCCAAGTAACAAACTAAGTGGTCATAAAACTAGATAAGACCGAGGTCAAAGTGATTTGTGTGCTCAAAGATGTCCACATCAAGCTGGTAACAGATTTTAGGATACAAAAACACATTGACATGTATATAGTAGACATACCCAAGAGTTATGGGATAATGTTAAGTCAAGAATGGACCAAGTGCTTAAGAGGGTGGCTCTCCATGGATTTCACCCAATTATGGCTACCATGGAGAGGTTTGAACAACCAAATCAAGATAGATGCAGATCCTAAACTAAAAAGGATGATCACTGATTACAATGCCCTGGATGAATTCATATTCACCCAGACTGATTTGGGCACTTATTAGATGGATGACACCCTCATGTTCCAAATCCAAGAAGGAGAAGAGTCAGACCATATTCCCATCCAAGGTCTCCTTGAGTTAAATATTGGTGATGACATCTTCCAAAGTTTCATAAATGGCACGACAGCCAGTTTATGACATCTAGGACAAGACGTAGACCCTAATATTTTGCTACTACCAGGGTACTACCGACCACACTAGGCTAGCCATTCTGATTTCACATGCCCTAGTTCCTAGGATGCATTATCATGGGTATTGACTCAGATCACCCTATCAATTAAGCTATCAAAAAATCTGACAATAAAAGAGGATATCCTCGAGATGAAAAAAAAAGAGTAACACCTGGCCATAGATAGACAACCCAATCAATATAATTACTCCAAGCCAAGATTGGGATAGTGGGTTAGACTCTAATGAAAAAATTCCTTCTTGAATGTAATCAGTGACTAGATTACCTCAGATGATGAGGTGTGTCCCCCTTATAAAGAAATGAAAGAAGACACAGGCGGTGATGGTGTTGAAGCCCTCGAACCCAAACATACCCAAAATTCAGGAGAGTTAACTTCTTCTGACAATGATGGGTGGAAAGGAAAAAACTCAAGACCAAGGACCTTCCTAGAAAGAATCCTGCCAAGTCAAGCTCCACTAAGCAACCCCAGATATGGAAACTATGCTTTGACGGATCTAAGTGTAAATAGGGAGAAGGTGCGGGAATCAAATTGGTAAACCCAAGAGGTAAGTCTTTCTATGCTGCTTACAGGTTACAATTTCTATGCACTAACAATGTTGCAAAGTATGAGGTGCTGGTCCGTGGAATCCTCTTAGCCCACGAAAAAAGGATAAATATACTAACGGTGGAAGGGGACTCACAATTGGTCATCAAGAAAATCTGTAGTCAATATACTTGCAACGATAAAAGGCTCTCGGCTTACTGGAATAGAGTATGGGACCTAATCAATGACTTCAAAGATTTCAACATCAAAACCATCCCAAGGAGAAAAAATGTTGTCACCGATGCCCTAGCTGTATTGGCCAGTTCATTACATCCAATGGAGAAATCCAAGCTAAATAAATTCTCAGTTGAACTCGTCGCAGCCCCGGCCATTCCACACAATGTCACTAATTTTCAAGTCTTCCAAGATGATCAACACATCTTGGAGTTCATCATGTGTGTTTGAGAAATAGATAATAGATGAGGAGAAGGAATGTGAAGAAGAAGTTAAACCTGAAGATCCCGATGATCAAGGCATCATAAATCTGAGGACCAATGCCATACCCAAAGGAATGGTAGAACAAGAGAGGATTTTTGAAAATGACAAAACCGTAGAAAGGAGGTTCCTAGACATAACCCCTTATGGTAAAAAATGTGACACATACAACCTTGGCATGAAAGAATAACCAAGAGAGGTCCACATCGGGAAGGTGGGAACTAAAGAATAAAAGGAGAGAATTGTCCAGCTCCTCATGGAATATCGGGATGTCATAGCCTGGAGCTGCGAGGAATTGAAGACATATGACACCTCGGTTATAGTACACAACATCCCTCTAAAGCCGAATTCCAAACCTTTTAGGAAATGAAAAAGACTAGTGAACCCTACCATTGAGACCCTGATCCAAAAGGAATTCCAAAATTTTCTTGATGAAAAAATCATCTTCCCAATTTGGCATTCTACTTGGGTTGCAAACCTAGTACCAGTGAGAAAGAAAACTGGAGAGATCAGACTATGCGTACACTTTCGAAGCCTCAACAAATCCTCTCAAAAGGATAATTATCCACTCCCATCTCTCGATGAAGTGATGCAAAAGGTAAATGGGTCTCAAATGATGTCATTTCTAGATGGTTACTCTGGTTACAACTAGGTGATTATGCAAGAAGAAGATAGGCTTAAAATGACTTTCACAACTAAATGGGGAATCTTTGCCTACAGACGGATGCCTTTTGAACTGATTAACGTCAGGGCCACTTTTTAGAGGGAAATCAACATAGCTTTCAAAGGACTAGTTGGGAGGTGTATTATGATCTACATGGATGATCTCACGGTTTTCTCAAAGCAAAGATCTCACCACATAAATGATCTCAGAAAATGCCTTCAAAGATTTAGGGAATTTGGGATTTCCTTAAATCCAAGAAATGCATGTTTGGGGTAACTGAAGGCAAGCTCTTGGGACACATCATCTCCCAAAGGGGAATAGCCATAGACCTCGAAAGGGTAGATGCTATTCTAAAGTTTACACCACCACATAGCCACAAAGAACTAAAATCTTTCTTCAGGAAGATCAACTTTGTAAGGAAGTTCATTAGTGGTTTTGCAGAGATAGTAAAACCATTAAATGACATGCTCAAGAAAGATGTCAAGATTGAATGGACTCTCCTGGCCAAGAAGTCTTTTGAGGAGATAAAAAATTCCATTATCATGGCACCGGTCCTTGTCATCCCTGACTACCCTATTCCCTTCAAATTTTATTCGTTTACATCATAACATTCATGCGTAGGCATCCTCACACAGAAGAAGAATAGTGAAGATGAAAGACCCATAGATTTCATGAGCTTCGCTTTCAAAGATGCTGAGATCAAGTACCCCAACTTCGACAAATAGTCATTTTCTCTTGTCAAGGTGATAAAGAAGTTCTGACACTATATCTTGAGGATTAAAGTCATTAGGATATTTCTTGACACAGTCATGAAGTATGTTTTGATGCAGAATGAGCCAGGATAGCGAAGAGGAAAATGGATGTAAATCCTCCAAGAGTTTGACCTAGAGATCCAACCTATGAAGCTAGTGAGGGGAAAAGGCTTGATGAAGCTAATCACTAAGGTTGAAGAAGGATTGGTCTACTAAACCTACACCGATCAAGGTGTGATTACTGATGTATGGTATCAGGACATAGTGTACTATTTGTTGTAGAATCATTGCCTAAAGGAGATGAATGGTTCCTAGAGAAGAGCTTTGAGAATCAAAAGAAGCTCCTACATGTTGAAGAATGGACAACTGTATAAATACAATTATGAGGGTCTATACCTAAGGTGCTTGGACAGAATTGAGGGAAAACAAATCCTAGAATATTTCCATGACAAATACGGAATAGGACATGGATCCGCTGAGGAAACTGCTCACCAAATATTAAGGGTAGGATATTTATGGCCTACAATATTCAAAGACATTAGCGAACCTTTATTATTCAGCTGTGAAACACTTAACAGATTATAATTTTGTCCTTTTACCCAGTAAGAATTTTCACAATTGATTATTTTATTCAATATTATAGTTCCTTTACCATCAACTAGACAAGGTGTATCATTTTCCATTATTACTGAACCACCATTATAGTATTCAAAAGTTTCAAACTTTTGTTTATCACCGGTCATATGGTGAATGCAGCCACTATCTATGATCTAGACATCATTCTTACTAAGCTTAGATATGCGTGTAGTTTCTACATACCATTCTTCTTCTTCATCTGAATCATCCTTCATGGCTACAAATACCATCTCAATGCCTTCTTTTGATTCGGTGTCAGTGTCATCGGCTCTATTCTCAGCTAGGTAAAAATATTTCTTCCCTTTGTCCTTATAGTCTTTGGTATCTCTTTTGTCAATTTTTCAGTTGCTTCGGTAATCTTTGTTATCACCTCTATCAAACTTCTTCTCATATGATCTGTCATTACCTCTGTCATATTTTCTTCTATTTGGACATCTTGCAACAAAGTGTCCAACCTATTTACAATTGAAACATACAAGTGGTAATTTACCTTTGTATCTATTGTGGGTCCACAACACACACCCCATTTTTGGTCCTATTAGCATGGGGACCCCCTTTTTTTTTGTCCTTTTGGTCTTCTTATGTCTGCCCCTTTCTCGGTCCCCAGTTGTTCAGTCCCATTGAAGGGTTGTCAGTGTGTTAACAAAGAGAGAAGACATTTTTTTGGCCTTTTAGCCTTTTTGGAGAGCCCAAGTCCCCAAAATACCATGATGGCTGAAAGGCCAAAAACCTAAAATTTTGGTGTTTTGGAAGCCGGAAGGTCCAAAATAATTGACTCCACCCGTGGGTTATAAAGTGGAAAAAGGGCTCCCATTCATTCACTTCATTTTCTTTTCATCCTGGCATTTCAAGAGCTCATGACTTTGAATATTTTGACCTCTCCCCTTGTGATTGATCACCCCTCACCTTGGAGCTTCACGGTGTCATCCTCCTCTGCTCCACGCTCAGTCGAGGTAGGTTCCTGCCTCATGCTTCACATTTTTCTTTCCTCTTTTGGGTTTAGGTTAGGGTTTCTTTGCACTTGGTTCTTTTCAAGCCCAGTTTGTGCCCACCTCCATGCCCCTGGGTCTCCTAGGGCCTTGTGGGCACCTTCAAACTTGGCAGGGAGTCCCTCCTTGTTAGGTCGAGTCGGGTCTTTCCTATATTTTAGGTTAGGGCTTTTGTGATTTTCTGGTAGTGGCCCGAGTATCCATTGAAGATTTAGCCTTTTCATTGTTTCCAAGGTTTGAAAGGTCTGAAATGTCGACAAGTCCAACTCACCAAAATTGTTGGATTTTGGACTTTCAGAGTTGGGCCATTTCAGCCTTTCAGAGTTCATAGAAATTTTTGGGCCTTTGCATGCCAAAAGACTAATAAATTTTACTCATCAACAATTGCCTCTTTCGCACTTTCGGCCTTTTCGGACTCCAAACCAGTTTTTGGCACTTGAAAGCCCAAAAGGGCCAAAAATGTGAAAGAGGCATTCTTGGCTACTTAAAGAGTTGTTTACCTCTATCTTCTTAGATTATTCAGTTTTGTTTTAGTTTTTTCTTCAATAAGATACTGATACTTGCATTCTCCTCGTAGGGATTCCTAAACAAAAGACAACATCTCCAATGAAATACCAATACAAGGGGAATCCCCCAACTTTAAAAGCTGGGAAAAAACACATGGAAATCACCGACACTAACATTAGGAATGTAGACTGGGATCAGTTCTTGGTGCAATGTTGCTAGACAGCAGGGAGATCCAAGGACTACACCGCACTAGTCCTATCTGGCCTGCTGACCGCAGTAGCCCACCTTGTAGTTTTCTTGTCATCATAGCTGATTATAACCTTGGCTATCCATTACAAGTCAGATGAGAGAGTAGTCCGAAAAATGGAGGGGAAGGTAGTACTAGATATAAGGCTAGATATCATAGAGGAGGTCTTCCACCTCCATAAAGGCATCGATGAGTTCTACAACTTCTACATTGGAAAGGTGCTCCAATGGCTCAACAAAAAATAAAAGGAAGCCTATGAAATTGTAAACAATGACTACCTTAAGAAACATCTCCCAAAGAATAGGTTGGATAAGATAGACCTCCAACGAGGATACTTAAAGGATGATATCCAGGTGGCTGTAACATTGATAAGCTGATTTTATGGACTTCCTCAATCCATCCAACTTGAACCCTGGATGATCTTACTAATTGAAAGGATCAGGAGCCATAAAGCAAGGTTCAACTGGGGTTCCATCATCAGTGTTAGATTGGATGAGCAATTGGTGGCAGTAAAGCATAACCCCAAGTTCTACATGAGCACATATATAGTATACCTGTTGGTAGCATGGGTAGACTACCCAAGTCTTACCAAGAGGGGAAGCATAAATGACCCAAATTCTTGGCCCCACATTGTGTACCCCTAGTTAATGAAGAGAGAAAACATTCTAGAAGATTTCCTTGATTATAGGATAGTCAACGATGCTCTGATATTTGCAGTCATCTGATCCATTGAGTGTGACTTTGCAAAAATGATGTTAGAAGATGTAGTTGCCTAGGTAAGGGCCATTGGGGCATATTATATAAAATTTAAAACATTTAATTACATTTAGGTAGTAGGATCAACCTTAAAACCAAAGGAGCTACCCAGGTATCCGTCTGACTGGATAATCATCTTGGAGCTAGCCAGACATCTTGCAGATGCTTACGAGAATATAAAGCATACGAAGAAGCATTGTTGGAATTTTCCTATCTCACTGGGCCCATATACCCTACAAGATATGAAGGTCTACAAATCATTGGCCTTCGAATGGGATGAATGCCCTCTATAGCTTTACAAGATAGTGTGGGGTTGCTTCGACCCTATAGGCACGTACAACCATATTATTGGCAAGTTCTACATTCATGAACCACACTTAGAAGATCACTAGATGAACTATATAGATGACTATGAGGTCATAATATGATATTATTGTATAATTCCTCTTGCCTTGGCAAAGGAAGTCTTGAAGACTCTGATTCCCCAAAAAGGTTTGGGATTATGATTCTGACAAGGTCTTAGAATCCATTTATACAAATGACAAGATATATTACAGGCCTCTCATGAACGTGAAGATTGATAAGGATGAAAATGATGATATTGATTTCTGGGAAAGGCATGTGCTAAGAACAATAGAGAAACATATTAAGCAACAAGGGGAGAAATATATCATCCCCAAGTATAAAATGGCACCACCTCAAAATCTAGGGACAATATATGGTCATGAATGACCAGTGGAATATGATTCCAATCCAAGGCATAAAAAGACAAGGATGATAGGGAAGATAGATCCTCTAGTAGAGGTATTGCAAGATCCATCAAGTGAAGGTCCATCCACCTTTGGCCAATCTCCTCCGACCACTGAAAAGGGGAAGAAGACATATAAGAGGAAAATAACTTCAATCTCTCCACGACTAGAAACCATGCAGAATGATCCAGAAGGAGAGGAAAAGGAAGAAGAGGCATAACTTGTCAGGAGGACTAGGTCACAGAGAAGGAAATAGAAAGAGACTACTAGGAAATTATTGGCAAGTTGACACTCAGGGTATATATGACTTTTTTTTTTTTGTCATTATTGCAACAAAGTCATATGAAGTTTTGACAATAAACTTTGAAGAGAAAAATTGACTAAGTACAGAAAATAGAACAATATAGAGTTATTCAGTTGATCAGAGCACCAACGCACGTGTGTACGATCAAGTCAGACTATGCACATTCATACCTAAGCTCTATGATATGTTTTTCTATTTACCCTATACACACATAGTACAGAATGACAAGGATAAGTTATAGGAAGATTAAGTGCCACTAACAGTTTAGAAAATAGAATATGGAGCCAACCTCAAAGTTTGAATTATCGTATAATATTTTGTTTTGTAAAGGCTATGCACCTATTGTAATAAGTTTGAAATTATTTATTAATCATTCATGTAAACATGCTTAATCCAATTTGTTTGGAAGCCTTGTGTATGTTTTTTTTGGGTCGACTAAGGTCTTGTTTTTAGTCATGTCTATTTAGGCATGTATATGTACTAGACATGCAATTTTGTATTAAGGGTGTAGATGAAAAAGAAGAAGATAAGATATTCACAAGATCAATAGGACCAAGCCAATATGAAGTAGAAGTCTACAAGCTATTTAAGCATCAGCACATAAATGAAACTGATTAGAAAATAGTGTCATTACAATAGTTCATTTTTTATATAGTGTATATCAGTTATCAGAAGGTTTTAGCCTTCATCTTATTGAGTAGTGAGCTATGGTAGTGAGCCAACCACCTCTAATAGGGTTTTTTTAAGGACTCTTAAATAGGCTCATTGAACTTGAATTGTAAAGACTACTCCTAATAGGGCAAAGGAACTTTAACAGGTTCATTATACTAGTATAATCATTTGTTGGTACTAATTCCCACCAAAGTTTTCCTTTGATCAAGGTTTCCCCATAATCATATCGTGTGTTATGTGTTGTTCTTCATTTTCTATCTATTGTATTCAAGTTTAAAGTTCCTAAATTATAAATAATAGACAAACACTGATTCAACCCCCCCCCCTCTTAGTTTTTCTAACAATTGGTATCAGATCTCTAGACCTCTAAAAGGAAGTTTAACCACTTGAGGAGATCATGGATTCAACATAAGAAAAATATCTGAAAAAGAATCTTGAAGCAGCTCTTGAAGATCTTGACAGATCTAAAAAAGAAAATGAAGAACTAAAACTAAAATTTGATGGCTCCCAAATGCTTATCAATAAATTAAGAGAAGATTTGAAAGATTGCTCCACAAATGATTTGGAAAAAATGGTCAAAAAGATTAATGAAGAAAACATGTCTCTAAAGGATAAGATTGGAGATTTGAATGAACTGCTAACAAATAGCCTAACAACTATTGAAGAAAAGACCAATGAGAGTAAATAATTAGATGATGAACTTATGCAAGCAAACATAAAAATCTTGGAGTTGGAAAACATCAAGAAAAAGATAGAATCGGAATTAATATAAGCAAAAGATGAGTTTGATAAACTACACACAAGTTCTGATCTAATTCAATCACAACTTTATGCACATAAGCTAAAAGGTGATACTACTGGTGTTGGATACAGTGTAGCTCAAATTGAAATCAATTCAATGCAAGAAAGAAAGAAAATTGAGAATCTTGCAGAGGCTAAAACAGAACCACCTAAATATGAAATCAAGCAAGTTAACAGAACTTGTTAGGCCTGTAACAAGCATGGACATTTGGAAAGAGATTGTAAAGAGGTAAGACCTTTCAATGGATATTTTTATTCCTATAATAAATTTGGTCAGGGGTCTATTCATTGCAAAACAAGTCAAAGAAATCAGTCACAGCTGAATCAAAGAAATATGAATCAACACAATCAGAGAAATCAACCTCAGAGAAACTATCAAAACATTACATGTCAGATATGTAATTATAATGGATACACAACCAAGCAGTGTGGCATGATAAACAATATCAATAGACCTCTAATCATTTGTCACTCATGTGGCAAAGCTGGACACATCTCAAGGTTCACTAGATCCAGAACTCAAAAACAAGAGAAGCCTAAAGAAGCATTATTTTAAGAATCTGGTGAAGTCAAGGTTTTAAAAGCTATAGAAGATTCAGGTAAAATATGGGTTGAAGTAAAGAAAGATAATGATGAGAAAAAGGTAGTAGATTCATCAATAGTGGACCCTCATGGTCTTAGGGGGAGCTATTCTAGCTCTGAACCCCTGCGTGGCTGGTATACTCACCTCTGAGTATGCACCTATGGATTCATGTATTTGGTGATGAATTGAGGAAGTATGCATCGATGCATATCTTGAATAGTGACATAAGCAAAGATTGAAATTATCAATGTAGACCACTCTACGACAACAAGCATTAAATACAGTAAATTTTATATAAGTTAGTAAAGAGATCTCTCATCATCAATTTTGCATTCAAGGTTGATAATTTAGAGAGTACAGGAGATCTTAGCATCAAAACGTTGGTTGGTTAGCAAGGCAAATCAAAGTTGAAATGGAACCCTACTGGACACGTCATTTCAAAATCTTTGGAAATCCTACTTAAACAAGTATTAGGTAAGTAATGGCTACTCCTATAGTGTTTAACATATATGAGAAGAAGAGATATGGTTTTAAGAAGCATCCATTTAAGTCTGTACTAGATGATGTACAAGGGGAATTCTCCAAGAATCTGCTAGGATTTGTACATAAAGAGGAAATTTGTGCATACATCTATTGTAAGAAGGAAACTATTAGGGATAACAACATAGAAACTCTTATGGAATCAATGATGAAACCAGATTATTCATTCAAGCATGAATATGTGCATCTCACTAATAACCCGATCTTTGAGTATTCAAACACACATGAGCTCTATGAACCAAAATGGGTTAAAATCCTACTTAGTAGAATACATGATGATCTGTATTGGATTGGTGAAGCTCCTATCTACATTACTATTGATCTTATTCACGAGATGACTGAACTCCCTAAGGTTAGACCAGTTCTTCCCACTGGTAAAGATGTAAAGAAACAGGTTGAACAAGCATGCTTATCTAGAAGTGATAGGTGCGGGATGACTGTTGATCCCATTGTGGAAGAAGACATCAAAATTCTCACAATGATACTATTTTGGAAGAAATAAGGATGGTAAAAGATAACACTCAGTGTAATCTCTATGAGATATTATGTGCACAACTGATTGAGAATATTAGAGCTATCAAGCATGACAAGAGAAAAATATTCATATTTGGCTCTTTGATCATCTACCTATACTTCCACATTGTTGGTAAAGTCTCTAATCTTACCCTAGATGAGACTAAACCTACTATGTCCCAAATCTCACTAAAGGATACATTATAAAGTAGCATAAAAGATTCTATGGACATGGAGATTAAAACATTCAGGATCAAGATGCAAAAGAGGTTCAGAATATCAGAAAAGATAGTTGATAAATACAAGGACACCATATGCTTCATGGTGGAAACTGATTGTACTTTCATGGAAGAAAATGAGAAAAGAACTAAATGGATTCATCCACTTGGTTATGAAGTTGAAGAACATGTGTTGGAAGGATATGCACAAGTTCTTTTGTCTGCGCCTAAAGATGCAAATGAGCCAAGATGGGGCATATACAGAGAGAAGACAAATCGAGTTGATTATGTATTATACAGTGCAGATAAAAAAAGGAAGGCATCAAGGATTACATATAATATCCTAAAAGTTCATGGGGTCACACAAGAAGACCTAGACAAAGCTATGGAAGCTAAAATTGCAAGAGAGCTCAAAAAATAGAAAAATCTGATGAAGGTACATCTGTGCCATAAATTACTATTGACTTGGAACCCTCTCCACCTTCAGTACCAAGAAAGTTGACCAGAAGAAGGAAGGAAGCTCCCATAGGTCACCCATCCTCAAGGACAACAAGGAGCAAAGTAAAGAACACTCAAGCCCCTCCTCAGTTAGGATTCAGACCTAGTCTGACAGTCTTAAGGAACATAATTGTTAATGAAGGAATATGAGATTCTATTAAAAATGTCTATGACAAGTACCAAGAGATAGATAAATCATAAATTCACTCTATGATTATCTCTCATATGATCAAGTTTAAGAGGTCAATATTGGAACTCAAGACATTCATACCAGACAAAGTACGGAACATACTAGACCTATTGAAAAGACAAGCAATAGAGGAAGATATGAGGATTAGAGAATAAAAATTAGATATTCTTGTCCCTATTTTCTCACATGATGAGAAAGAAATATTGTTAGATTTGGTAAAACCTCATCTCATAACCAAAACAAGAACTCTTGATTTTATGAATAAAGAGTATGACCTGGTTGGTGAAGAGACTTAGAAAGCATTTGAGAAAGTATTTTTGGATAGACACATGTATCCATCAATGGTGCCTATAGCTAAGGTGACTCCAGTCCCTCCCAAGTAGGATAAAGAACCAATGATTTCAAATGTGCCTATGAAAAGTCCACACGATTTAGCGCCCATAGTTTCATCACCTTCTAATACAGCCAAATATTTAGAAGAAACCATTGTGATCAATGATGTTAAGATATCCATGATAGCTTCAGAAAATGACATGGACAAATTTGAAAAAGCATTTGTCAGCACTAAAGAGATAGAGAAGGTATGCACTAATGAACCTCCTCCTAAAGATTCAATAGATTTGAATAATGAAGAAGACAATCAATCCAATGAACCACCCATTATGGAGATCCCAGTGAAAAGTGAATGTATGGATACTAATCAAAATTCTATATTCACTCCGTCTATTCAACCATAAACTTCTTTATTGTCAAGTTTAACCCCTGACTCAGCAAGCCTGGATGCATGGGGAGAATAAGATTTGGTCAAGATCAGTGTCTTAGCCATGGACAAAGCCAAAGAGAAACAAGTTATGAGAAACCATCTCTTTCTAGATTCAGTGAACATTTTGAATGACTTGGTGCTAGCAAATAAGAAAGTGGCTAAAATTCAATGAGTTGATGATGTCGATAGCATCTTAACAAGCTTCAAAGCACACTTCACAAGCTTAGTAGAATCAACTACTAGAATTGCAGAGGAATATTACAAAAAAGAAAGATTGGATGAATTTGTAAAGAACTTCTCTTTAGATCTCAATTCATTGAAGATTGGTCAGACAATTCTCAAAGAGTTGGCATCAAAAGGCGGGAAATTAATAGCAAATTGCATGGACAGAGGAAAACTCACTTCTGAACACAACAGGAAGATTGAGGAGGCAGATATCTTGGTTGATAACATAAGTAAATTAGTTGAAACATCATCCCAAGACATCAATATCTACAACAATATATATCAATGACAGATAGGCAAAATTGAAAAAGCTAAGATAGAGATCAGCAAGATAAGGACCAGTCAGACTCAACTGAGAAATGTACTTCTGCCCTCCTTAGTTGTTTGAATGAGAACATCAAATAGATAGATGCAACCATTGCCACCTATGATCAAGGACCCTGCATGGATCTGACAAAGATGGAGAAGCTTACATATGCCTTATGCACCCATCTTCAGACAGTTGATGCACTGGAGGCATTCTGGCAGCAAGAGATCAAGAATCGTCAGAT
>MU224845.1:1724033-1744226 GCA_018584345.1 Thuja plicata | reverse complement strand
TATATATATATAAGGAGTATGTTATATAGCCAAAGTTATAATATATATTTTTTTTTGTTAAGTCAAAGTTTAAAGCAACTTGGCCACATTCCTATGTTGCCATTAATGACAAAGGGGGAGATTGTTGGCAAGTTGACACTCAGGGTGTGTATGAATTATTTTGTGTTTTCATTATGCCAACAAAGTCATATGAAGTTTTGAAAATAAACTTTGAAGAGAAAAATTGACTAAGTACAGATAATAGAATAGTACAGAGTTATTCAGTTGATTAGAGCACCAGCGCATGTGCGTACGATCATGTCAGAATATGTGCATTCATACCTAAGCTCTATGATATGTTTTTTGGTTTACCCTATACATGCATGGTATGGAATGATAGTATGGATAAGTTATAGGAAGATTAAGTGCCACTAACAGTTCAAAAAATAGAGTATGGAGCCGACCTTAGAGTTTGAATTAGCATATAATATTTTGTTTTGTAAAGGCTAAGCACCTATTGTAATAAGTTTGTAATTATGTCTTAATCATTCATGTAAACATGCTTAAAACAATTTGTTTTGAAGCATTGTGCATGTTGTTTTTGGGCCGACTACGGTCTTATTTTTAGTCGCGTCTATTCAAGCATGTATATGTACTGGACATGCACTTTTCTATTAAGGGTGTCGATGAAAAGCAAGCAAAAATGATATTCAAAAGATCAATATGAGAAAGCCAGCGTGAAGTAGAATTCTATAAGAGATTTAAGGATCAGCGCATAAATGAGACTAATGAGACAATAGTGTCATTGCAGCAGTTCATTTTTTATATAGTGTATATCAGTTATTACAAGGTTGTAGCCTTTGTGTGTGCTTGAATTGTGGCCTCTAAATCAGGCACAAACTCAGCATAGTCTTTACTCAATTATTCAATTCACAAAGACAAACATGAATTGTTTATCCTGCAAATTCAATTGAAGTGACTTGCTGCCTCCTAATTAGTTGTGGATGTCAAATTTACTCTCAGAACGAGAGCCAACAACCTGACCATTGCTGACATGGAGGATTTCTAAAGAATGAGAGAAGATGAAATTGCCATTAATCCATGAATACACTACAATTAATCTATGAAATGAGATTTCTCTTAATCTAGAAATGAATTGCAATTAATCTATGGAATCAAATGCAACTAGTCTAGAATTGAAATTAATCTAAATAATGAAATACTCTTAATCTAGAAATGAAGGGCAATTAATTTAGAATTGAAATTACATTTAAACTAGAAAGATTGAGAGATGAAATTGAGATGTTAGATATGAAAATGAATTGCAAATAAGATCAACATATCTTTAATCCAAATTGAAATTAATCTAATTATGCAATTTAAACTCTGAAGCATGTAATAATCAATGCAAATTTCACTATAAGTTTGATGCTCTCAAAAATCATCCTCTCAAATGAAGAAAAAAGGGTCCAATTTATAGAAAACCATGGAAAGAGGGTGAAGAGTTTCTTGAAAAGAAATGGTTGCCTCTTCATTTCCATTTGAGACAAAAAATCATGAATTATTTAATAAAAAGGATGGATTATTGCCACATGAGTGACCTTTCCTATAGAATTATGAAATTCTTTTTGAGGATAATCCATTCAATCAATTAAATAACTATTCAATTCCTTTTTATGTATATTAGCTAAAGGGGGTGGAATTAATTTAATTTAAAAGCACTTAGGACTTTAGAATTAAATCAATTAATCATAGGGATTTTTAGCTAATAAACCTTGATAATTTAGGAATTAAATATAATGTCAGATTTATGCAAATTTGGGTTTTCTGCATTTGAGACTTAGTCAATTAAAATCAATTAGGAGGAGAATTTGCCTAGTATAATAGGACTTTGATGATGAGAAAATTGAAGGAATGCACCAAAATTGATTAGGATTATAAGGTGCCAATTTTGGAGTGTTACATTTTGCCCCTCTTTGAATTGATGTGCAAACATCGCATTGATTCAAAGAACAGTCTGAAGTGAAGATGAAGATTTTGGGTAAGACTGATTAGTAGTGAGCTCAGCTCGATGACCTATCAACAGTGATATGGAGGCCGTGGAGGCTCACTGAGGCTTGGGATGATGCAGCGGAGCATTTGAGTCACATGTTCTACCCCTGTGCAATGATTGGTCTCACCATCATAGTGATTGAGAGATTTCCACAGAGGTGGGTATGGCAGAAGTTTGGTCACCCACAGGACATCTCACAGGATTACGTCAAGACACCGATCAGATTGAGAAGTAGAATCATCTAAGAGAAGATCAGAATCGGGGTTAGATTTCCCCAATGTCCACTGATAGTGAATGAAGATCTAGGACTATCTTCAGAATCAGGGTTAGATTGCCCCAATACAAAGGTTAGCCCTCTGAGATCTAGGTTAGATTACCTAGATAATGGTCTAATGAGTTTTTTGGGAGCCATTTTCAGAATGAAGCATAAATTTCAGGAATTAGGGTTAGATTGCCCCAATACCCAAATGAGATTTCAAGAATCTTATCCAGAATGAAGCTTGATCCTTGAGGATCTGAGTTAGATTGATCAGATACCTAGAAAGATAGATGACAAGATACAAGACATCAAGATTCCCCTAGAGATTCAAGATCAAGGAATATCCAATTTTGACCATAAGGTACAAAAAACTGAATATACCCCAAGTGATGAGATGCCCCTAGTGATGGGGAATTTTGATTCAGATCAGACTGATTCAAGAATAATGCAAAAAGATTTAATGATGCAATCATCCTACCCCCTCAGGAGTGAAATCAAAAAATGACACACCATAATGATATGAGCGAGAAATCATAGATAGAAATAAGATCAAGGATCCAGAGAAATCCAGAGATAGATCAAGAGAAGATAGAATCAATTTGGAGTGATCAGGGAGTCCTACTAACTAGGTTTGACCATAGTTGACCAGAATTGACTAGAGTTGAATTTGATGAAAAGATTGCAGAAGCTGAGAAAGTGTTGACTAGAGATAATTCTAACAAGATGCGATGTCATAAAATTGATTACACAAGCATCCAATCACGTCGGTCCCAAAATTTTAAAATGTGATTTCGAGCTACTTAGGAGTGTCAAATTTTGATTTCGATCATGAAAATGGATTCAGAATGGTCCATTTAGCCAAGGGTGCAATTTTGCGGAAAATGGAGCACTTTGAAAAATTAGGTCAAAGGCTATATAAGGCTCGGAGGGGTCATTTTAAAATCATTATTCATCTTTGACTTTAGCGATGGCAAGGGCTCCAGCTGACATTGATAGCATTCCCATGCACTTACACCGATTTGAGCACTCTCGACGACACAGCTGACCACCGGAGTATGACGCACCTGTGAGTAATCACAACTTGATCCTGTATTTCAAAATATTTTTTATCAATATATAGCATTTTACCACGTTTTAGGCCCTTTTAAACTTTGTCGCGTCCACTCTAGTGCAAGGAAATAGTTTCCTCACACCGGCCTAGATTTCCTTTCGTGCGATGAATTTGATTCCTCATGCGGGTCAGGGGTTCCTCGCATGAGCCCTTCCCCTGCGCTCGCATGAAGAGTGCACTTGCACCACACAAGATTTTAGAAATCTTGCATGGGAACACATCCCGTCTCGCGTGAGCCAGAAAGATTGTGCAGGAAAAGAGTTTCCTCGCGCGAAAAACTTGCCAAAATTCAAAAGTTGTCTTTTTCTTACATCTTAGAGTCAGCTAGTTGCAATATCTTAAAACTGTGTGCAATATCTTAGATTCAGCTAGTTGCAATATCTTAAAATCATCATGTTGAGGTACTGATCCAATTTTGTCACTTGCTTTGCAGGTCGACTTGCCTGATATCAGTTTTCGATCACATCATCCTGTCATGGGTGAGATTCTTCAGAGATTATCAAATGCTGATGGTGCCCACATTGATAGGCTGGGATTGAATTACCTTCGTGATGCACTTGATATTTGGGTAAATCATGGCTTACTGGGTGCCTTGGTTAAGCGTTTCCACTCAGAGACGAACACCTTTCATTGTTGTAGGGGGAGATGACGGTCACTCCCGAGGACATATATAGGATTTTGAGAGTGCCTTTCCACAGATTTTGTGTGGAGTACGACACTCAGCCCAGAGTAGGTACAGCGGATTTGAGAGCAATCTTCTAGGATGATTTGGTGATGGGCCAGGCCATCTCGTGGGAGGAGTTGATTCGCGGCTATGGCAGAGATTACCCACTGGAAGTTGTATTAGCAATGTTCCTAAGTTGTCACTTGGTTCCTAATCATGGTCAGCATGGTTTGGACTGCAGCTGGGGAGGTATGTTGCAGAAGATGTTGACCGCTCCTGCAGTTACTTTTAGATGGTGCGAGTACATGCTTGCTCAGATATACCATGAGATGCATGAGATTGTGTATCAAGGTGCACGTACCATGGTGGCAGGAGTCATCATTCTTCAGATCTGGGCCTGGGAGCACCTTCCCATATGCAGGCCAATTTTTCATGACACACGGCAACCTTTAGAGCTGTACATATACAAGTATGCAGGACCGATGACCTAGCCCGCACTAGGTAAGACAAAGCAGTGGAGAGCATAGATAGATGTCATGGCCACAGTCATATGGCAGCCTTGGGTAGCTACTGAGGTATGGGATGATGCTTTCCATGAGCTATCATATATGTTATGTTCACATCCTTTGATCAGGTGTTCCATCACTTTTATTGAGTGCTTCTTGCTCACACGGGTATTGCACCAGTTTGGGAGACCACAGGATGTGTCTCAGGAGTACTGTACATACGCCTGATTCATCGATGAGATGAAGAAGGTTTGGCAGCGATAGCTTGACAGGGGTCACAGTATGATAGATGCCTGAGTACCACCAGCCAGGTGAGATTATATGGCCACAGTGATGAATGCAGGTATGACACCTGCATATAGAGATCACATGTTAGCCCATCTGTTTGTCAAATTTATAGCTCATGTTGATCCGATACCACATGTAAAGGAGGCAGTATGACCACCACCATAGTAGCAGGTTCCTCCACAGGTATAGCAGCCACAACAGCCTCCCTTACAGTAGTAGGAGAGGGTTGTATGACCAAGGACATCTCAGACTAATATTCCCATTAGACTGACGGGATCAGATGCAGGTGTTGGGCCCAGTGGTAGTCAGGACAAGACCGTTGAGCAGGTAAATGATACTATCATGGCTGATGCTATTCTGACTGATCCACTAGCAGGCAGACAGGTAGCATAGTTGCAGGACGCTCTCTAGAGAGTCAGAGAGAGAGCTCGATAGTCTCAGAGGGAGCGTGATGACCTCCATACGTAGGTGATTATTCAGGATACGTGGATATCTGAGCAAGCCTAAGAGATCTAGGAGTTGCAAGAGGCACTAGCGAGGTCACAGCTAGAGACTAGATACGAGGCTACTCAGGCTTCTTATTACTATGTTGCATACACTATTATAGTTCCTGAGGCAGCAGATTAGATTCATTCTTTTACAGAGTATGTTGGTGCACGGTCCATTCCATCGGGACCACCTCCTCTACAGTAGGGTATGCCACCCCCTCAGCAATAGGTTATACCACCCCCTCCACCTCCTTCAAGTGGTTAGATGAGATACATTGATACACATATTGTACCACCATTTTGACATATTGTGCTCGAGTGGCACCCTTGTACATTTGACCGTTCGATATATATATGAGCTTGATTTTTGGCATCGTTGTACATGTTTATATATTGCTTTAGATGTGTATGTTTTATGAGATGATTTCCTATATGATTAGATGTATGGATTAGAGATGTATGGCATGGATGAATATGCAAATGCGCATGTTTTATTGATGTATGAAAATGCTATGATAGATGTTAGATGGATAAATGCTATGTATGATTTGATTTATGCTTATAATGGATGCACATATTTATGGATATATAAATGCAAATGAATGTATGGAAATGCACTTTTTGGAAATGAATGCAATGCAATGAATGCAATGGTACTAATCATCTCATGCAGGATATTGCAATATACATGTACTAACCAAAAGAACACAAACAAAGATCGAGAGTGAGGACTAGACACTTGTGCAGTCGAGAGGAAGCCATGATGAGAGATGAGGCCCCTTGCAAAATGAGAAGACAAATGAGGAGAGCACCAAAATTTCCATGATGCAAGCCTAAAATGCGAATGCAAGCCCACAATGAAAATGCAAGCCTAAGCTAAATGCAATCCTAGGACTTGGTTGTTGGACTCATCGTATTTATCATCATCGAGTGCTTTTGGATCATCGGAGTCAATACAATCCTTACTAGTGCCGCTGCAACCATAGGAATATGAATATAACTTTCATTGGAAAAAATGTAGGAAACGAACATAAGCAATAAGGCACAAAAGCCAAGGTGACCTGAACATTGTTTCCAATTTGATGTAGTAAAAGTTCACAAGTAAACAAACAAAGCAATAACAGTCAAGGAGATAGTTCTGACCTCCCCTTGGCATACAAATAAACAAGATCGAGGGATGTGAGGCTTTTCCACCTTAATACAGAAGCTCTTATCACATACACCTTGTTTATTTGACATTGTTGGATCATCGAAACCACACCAACAAGCAGTAGACAAAGAAAAATATCAGTGAAATTCATAATAACAGATAGCATACAAAGAAAGAGTCAATCATATCTCAGCATGTTTCAAGTTTTATGAATGCGTCTATGTTTAGGGTGTTAAAAAACACCATCGTTCTTGTAAGTGAAATATGTTTGATTTCTATCAAGAGATGTTTACGTCACGAGATATACAATGTGTGTTGAAAAACACAAATGTATCCAAAGAGATTGATGAGAAACACTGTTTGATTAAGGTGTTGAAAAACACCAATTTGTGCCAATAGAGAGTTGTCTTTTGACAAGATTACTGACTCAAGTGCAAATCAAAGAGAAATCAAAATGGGGAGCCATGCCCCCAAGTAACGAATGGATTGAAGCTGAACAAACAGATAGTGAGATGATGGGAGAAATCTCAGAAGTAGCGACAGTAGGCAGACTCAGTGAGAACCACTGGTGACTGTCGTGAGAGAGATTCTTAAGCATAAAGATTGATAACAAGATCGAGGCATCAGTAGGCAGAGGTAGTGAGAACCACTGGTGACTGATGCAAAAAAGAGTCTCAAGAAGAGATGAAGTGCTACGAAGCATCGGCAGGCAGACGCAGTGAGATCCACTGGTGACTGATGCAAAAGGAGAAAGACTCCAAAAAGATAAGACAATGCCCCCTAGACCAGGAACATGCCCCCAGGTGTGACTAGTTTCAATCCATGTAAGGTTGAGAAAAATCTCGAAGATGAATGAAAGCAAAAGCATGAGCACACTAAAGCAGGAAAGTGAACTAAAGCGGGAAAGCAAACTGAAGTAGGAAAGCAAACTGAAGCAGGAAAGCGAAAGAGCAATTGCGAGAAAGCCAAGAGGTGCTGCGACAGATAAAGCATTGAAAAACAAGAGGGGCCTGTTTACCAGGTTTTCACCATCTTGATAGAAATTCTATTTTTGCTACCATGACGCCTGTTTACCAGGTTTTCATCAATGGCACATTTTTCTCTATTTTTTCTCTTTTTTTGTATTTTCATTTTTTCAATTTTTTTTGTACTTTTTTCTTTTTTTGATTTTTTTTTGTATTTTTTCATTTTTTTATTTTTTGATATTATCAAGGTGCCTGTTTACCAGGTTTTCACCAAGATAATAGATACATCAAAGCATCTGTTTGCTAGGTTTTCACTAAGATGATCATTTTTCAGGACATTTTACAATTTTTAGGATTTTTTTAGAATAAAGTATGTACATGAGCATGCAAAAGATATCTCAACTGTAGAATTTATTTAGGTGAAGAGTGTTGATGGGCTCTTTGAGTTGTTCACCTTCTGTAGTAGAAATTTGATAGGCACTAGACCCAAATACTGTAGTAATAATATAAGGACCAAGCCAATTTGGCTCAAACTTTCCCTTTTTAGTCCGCTGTTGCTGATTTTTAGGGTTCTCCCTCAGAACGAGATCACCCATTTGGAAGTCTCTTGGTCTAAATTTCTTGTTATAGCTCTTTGATATCCTATTTTGATATGCTCTGAGATGATCAAACACCACCTTCCAATGTTCATCCAGTAATTTGAGCTCTTGTAGCCAAGATATTCTAATGTCATCATCAGTAATGAGGCCTTTTAGAGAGACTCACAAGGTAGGAATCTCAACCTCAATAGGCAGTACTGCATCTGCACCATAGACTAAAGCAAAGGGTGTGGCCCCTGATGGAGTTCTTATACTGGTGTGATAGGCCCATAAAGCCGAATTGATTTGGAGATGCCAATCTCATCCAGATTTGTGTACCGTACAGTGCAAGATCTTGAAAATTATTTTGTTGGAAGCTTCATCCTGTCCATTACCTTGGGGGTAATAAATAGATGACCAATGTTGAATAATCTTGAACTTAGTGCATAAACTTGTCAGATCTTTGTTCTTGAATTGTCCTCCATTGTCAGTGATAATAAAGGAGGGTACACCATATCTACAAATAATGTAGTTTAGTATGAACATAGCTACAAATTTTCCATCAGCTACACTGAGAGATACTGCCTCAACCCATTTAGTAAAATAATCCATAGCAGTGATGATGTACTTATGTCCTCTCGAAGAAGACAGATATATCTGACCCACTAAGTTGAAATCCCATTGTTGAAATGGCCAAAAAGTGATGAAGGGAATAAGCTCCTTGGCTGGAGCATGAATCAAATTACCATGGAGTTGACATTGCTTGCAAGACTTGGCAAACTATGTAACTTCCTTCCCCATATCGGGCCAATAATAACCAGCTCTAATAAGTTTATGAGCCAGTGTCAGACCATTCAAGTGAGAACCATAATTGCCTTCATGTACCTCTTCTAATGTGTGTTTGTACTCATCAGGTTCTAGACACCTAAGGAGGGTACCGTCTAGACCTCGTCTATACAAGTCATTTGCTACGATGATGTACCGTGAAGCACTGTGGATAAGGTGACATTTTTCATTTCTAGTATATGTGTCATGAATAATTTGGTCACAGAGATAAGAGTAGATGTGGTGGTACCAAGATGAATCATGTCCAATGACTGAATAGATCATCCGGGAGTCAGGGGAGTCATAGGTAGGGTAACATAACATCTCCACTAGGAACTCGAGTCTTTAATCATTCTCTGGAATTTGTAACATAGAAGCTAGAGTGGCCATAGCATCAGCCACTTTATTATCCTCCCTGGGAATTTGCTAAAAAGTAACATGCACAAAGTATTCTTAAGGCTGTCAACCATCTTTTTATAGGGCACTATCTTTTCATCTTTCGCCTGATAGATGTCGTTCACTTGATTGATAACTAGTTGTGAGTCTCCAAAGACTTTTAATTCATCCACTCACCATTTAATAGCGATTTTTAACCCATTGATCAAAGCTTCATATTCAGCAGTGTTATTGGTACAAGGAAACATCATTTTTTATGCCTTTGGTAAGGAATACTGCTAAGGTGTGATAAATAGAATTCCAGCTCCTGACCCTTGTTAGGTGAATGAACCATCAAAGAACATTGTCCATGTTTGATGTGTAAGAAGAATGATGGACTCATCTAGGAATTCCATCCTTAATGGTTGATGATCTTTAATGGGTGCTTCAGCTAACTGATCCACAATTGCTTGTCCTTTGATGGTTTTCCTCTCAACATATTCAATATCAAACTCACTAAGGAGCATGACCCATTTAGCTAGTCTACCTGTGAGGGTAGCTTTACTGAGTAAGTATTTCAATGGATCAATTTTTGTGATTAACCTTGTAGTGTGAGCCAACATGTAGTTTCGTAGCTTCTGGGAAGCAAACACCACTGCTAAGCAAGCCTTCTCAATTACAAAATAATTCATTTCATAAGAGACCAATGTTCTGCTGATGTAGTAAATGGCTCTTTCTTTATGATTTTGATCTTCTTGGGCCAAGAGACCACCCAGAGATGTTTCCATTCCTGAGATATATAAGATCAAAGGCTTCCCCTAAATAGGAGGCATCAATATGGGTGGATTGGATAAATACTATTTAATCTATTGAAATCCTTGTTCACATTCTTTGTTCCAGTCATAAGTCACACCTTTATGCAGAGTTTTGGTGAATGGTTGTGACTTGTCAGCTAGTTGTGATATGAAATGCCTAATAGATTAGAGCTGACCTTAGAGACCTCTTATTTTTGTAATTTTATGAGGTGGAGGCATTTCCATTATAGCTTGTACCTTTGCTAGATCCACCTCGATTCCTTTAGCAAAGGTGATATAGACCAATATGTTTCTTGAAGTAACCCCAAATGCACATTTCTTAGGGTTAAGATGCAACCTAAATTTTTCCATATGATCTAGTATGGAACCTAGATTAGTGATATGTGTCTTTCTATCCATAATTTTAGAAAGTGTGTTGTCCACATAGTCCTCCATTGTCCTATGCGTCATGTCATGAAATATTGTAGTGACCGCTCTTTGATAAGTAGCTCCAGCATTTTTTAGACCAAAGGGCATAACATTCCAGTAGAATGCAACCCATGCACAAGTAAAACTAGTCTTCTCTTGGTCCTTTGGTGCAATTTTGATTTGATTATAGCCAGAGAAACCGTCCATTAGCGAATACATCTCATATCCTACTGTCATGTCCATGATCATGTCAATATTGGGAAGCAGAAAATCATCTTTGGGACATGCCAAATTTAAATCTCTAAAGTCTGTGTAGACCCTAATAGATTTGTCATTTTTAGTCACTGGGACAATGTTAGAGATCCACTATGCATAATCAATCACTCAGATGAGCCCAACTTTTAGAATTTTTTCCAATTCTACTTTGATCAATAAAGCCACATGCGGATGCATCTTTCTAAGTTTTTGTTTAACTGGTTTCACACCTGGAGCTATTGATAAGTGATGCATAATGAGATTAGGATCCACACCCGGCATGTCAGAATACGTCCATGCAAAATTTATCTTTTTCTCCTGGAAAAATTCTAAGAATTCCTTAAGTTCTTCTGTAGATAATGACTTGGCCACATGAATGATGTGTGGATGTGCTTCTGTTCCAAGATTTATTGGCTGAGTTGGCTCAATTAACACTGATGAGCATTCCTGGAAGTGACTCAAAAGTACATCAAGTATCTCATCCTTAGGCACCTCAGAGAGGTTTTCACCTTCGAATACGTCTTTTATTTTTACTTTTTTTGGCTTTGATACTACCACAATGTGGTTTTCACCATTAGAGCGCCTATTTTTTCTTCTTTTAATTTTCTGACTAAGATACTTGATGTCAGCCTTGGTCATGTTGACAATTTCTTCACTAGTGGAGGACGTCACAGGTTCCATAGCATGAAGGTAGCAGGCTAGGGTGTAATCATTCTGGAATGTAAGGCCTTCACTGGATGAAGAAGGGGAATTCTAGTCTATTAATTCAGGATGTTGTAGGGAAAGAGATGTGATAGGTTCAAGTGTGTTCATAGTATAGTCATCAAAAGTGTTAACTAGCAAGCTGAGAGCTAAACCAATCTCATCCAAAGGTGTGTTTGAATCTTTTTTATCTCTAATGATCGAAGTAGAAGACATGTTAACATTTATAGACTCAAACTCATTAGACCTTTCACTAGACCCCTCACTTACATCAAGAATTTTTTCATAAGATCCTTTTGACAAACTATCAAACTCATATTCATGAGAGTCTGTATCCAAACTCTGACTTGGGTGCTTGCACCATGAAGGTTTAGGAGTTCGTGCAATACTAGCCTGTTCTCGTGCCAACTGTTCTTGAAACTTTGGTGGTACATATCTTTCACCTTGGAAGTTAGGATCTTGCAACACTTTCCATTGTTCAAAGGTTAGTGCATCAAGTGGAGTAGTTTTATCAGAATTGTTGACACTCTCAGTTGTACTGACATGCGGTACAAATTTATCTGGCTCAGCGAAGAATGCTGCAAGGTCTGGAGGAATGGGATAAGGAAAGCAATTCTCATTAGAGTTATCTTCTATGGTGTCAATTGCAGTTGTACCTTCAGGTTTTGGTGCAGGTTCTACTTCGGGCAAAAATTTATTGATCCCTAGATGGAACAGGATCTTTTTGAAATCTAAACCAGTGGTGTCTTTTGTCTTTTGACCTATAGCTTGAATAAGTTCCAGTAACCCATTACCATTCACCCCTATTGGGCCACTCGCTTTGTACCCAAAACATTTCATAATCTTAAGACCTTCATTGTTGGGATTTAGTTCTCGAGTCGGGGTAGTCTGTTTAGCTATGTTCTTTCCTTTGCAAAGCCAAGCCTTAATAGCTCTTTCCTCATCTTCATCTTCTAATTATGTAGAGGACCGTACAAAGACACCGTCATAAACTACCTCAAGAGTAGCAGAAGATCTATTTTTCTTAGAAGGTCTCCCATAAGAACGGGGAGATGGAGGTAGAGCTACTAAAGATAGCATGGGTTCTATTTGATATCCACCCATGCCTATGTCTATGATTTTTAGGGTCTGTTCCATATCTTTGAGCTTGGTATCACAGAGTTTTGTGTATTCTCTATTAGTTGGAACAAGACTATCAGCTGATTGAGTGAGGGCATTACAAGAAGAGCCCATATTAGCAGGAACTATCACCTGTGCGCCTTGAAAAGAAAAATTGATACACTGATGGTATGTAGAAGGAACCACTTGCATCTCATGGATCCATGGTCTCCCTAGCAAGATATTATACGCAAGAGGAAGGTCTGGCACCTGGCATGTGATGTCTCTTTCAACTGGTCCAACCCGAATGGGTAGCACAACTAGACCTTTAGATTTTCTCTCTTCTTCATCATAGGCCTTAATGGTAATTATTTTGCAAGAGTCTATGCGATCTTTGCCATAACCTAGTTGAGCAAGAAAATAAGCGTAGCAAATATTGAGACCAACACCATTGTCAATGAGGACGCGGAAAACTAGCTGTTTTCCTATCATGACTTCTATGTGTAGAGGAGAATTTTGTGGGTGACTAATTGAGTGATCATCTTCTTCAGAGAAGGACAAATAATGTGGTGAAGTTAGGTGACCCACCATGGATTGAAACTGATCTAAATTGATATATTTGGGGACATTAGCTTCTATGAGAGCTTTGTCTAGAATCTGCCTATGAGCAGGCGAGATCTTCAATAGCTCAAAAATAGTTATCTGAGCATTAGTCCTTTGAAGCTGGTCAAGAATGCTATAACCAGTAGTAGGAGGCGTAGGGACCACCTTCGTGGTCTTGTTGGCAGAGCCAACAATAGTCTTATCTGCATTTTTTTTGGTGTGGATGT
Organism: Thuja plicata; assembly: GCA_018584345.1. NCBI lineage: Eukaryota > Viridiplantae > Streptophyta > Pinopsida > Cupressales > Cupressaceae > Thuja > Thuja plicata. The sequence goes on along the minus strand of MU224845.1, from coordinate 1,730,877 downwards.
AGCAGCAGAAGGGTTATGACCCTTGATAGTGATTTTAGCTTGAGATCTAGTAACAACGTTCGCACAATCTCGAGATGTTTCAGATTTTGATAATTGAGACCTAGGGCCTCTCAAGACAAATGAGGTTCTGGGTTTAGAAGAATTCCCACTTCCCTTGCTAGTAAATATATTGTAATATTCCACTTCCACTGGTTCAATCATGTTGATAACATTATCATAAGTGGTATGTCCATAATGAACTTTGGAATTATTATTCTGAGCATTGGAGGAATCACCTTTCTCATGATGAGGAAAGGGATCTTTGAAAGCTTGATGATCTGAATTCTTGTTATGATTCTCCACAATGATAACCTTGTTGTCAATCAAATCTTGGCCTTTATGACGAAATTGGAGACATGTAGCAGTCTTATGACCTTTTTTTTATGGTAGTCACAGTAAGCATTCTCATTCCACCAATGAGGTCATAGTTGTGGATCGTATAGATGTTTCTCCAAAGGAGCAAGAATCTGATATTGTACCAAATTTTTGAAAACTACATCAAGCAGTTCTCCCAAAGAGGTAAATTCACGCTTGGGTCATGCTACCCAAGGTTTGTTGCCAGAAAATCTAGAAGGCTGTTGAGTATTGGTTGCATCCTTTTCAAAGGCTTTGGTTTCTTGTATACTGAAGGTGAGATTAAAGATTGGTTTCAAAGAATTTTAATTCATGTTATCGACCACCCCATCATTCACAACATCCCTATTTTTGTTAGAAAATTTCCCTTTATCTTTGTTGGAAGATGAGGAGTTTTGTTTGTTATATTTATTCAAGGTCAATTCACCTTTTTTAACCATGAATGCTTCTATTCTCACAGCTTTTTTTATCATACTATCAAAGTTAAGGGGACCTTGAAGTTGAACTTGATACCCGAAATCAGGGGTGAGATTATCCAAGAATATATCGATTTTCTCAAATTCAGGTATTTTGCGAGGGTACTTTGTGCAAAGTTGTCTCCATCTTTGGAGAAATGTTAAGAATGGTTCCCCTTGCCTTTGCTTAAGGTTGCAAAGGTCCCTTATGTTGACAAGATGTTTAATATTGTGAGAATAATGTTGTATAAAGAGATTGGCAATCTCGTCAAAAGTCTTGATACCAGTGGGTAGTCGTTAGAACCACTCCATGGCATGTCCACCCAAAATTCATGGAAAAAGATGCATCAAATATGTTTGATCATGTATAAACTCCATCGATAAGGCACCAAATTCTCTTAAATGATTCTGAGGATCAGTGGTACCTAGATACTTGTCATATTTGGGGAGTTCTACACCTTTGGGAAAAGGTGGCATAACAATACTCTTATCAAATAGAAATGGACATATACTTTCCATTGTAAACTGTTGTGTTGGTTTGTCCTTATCTTTCATAAGTTGGCTGATTTGACCTTGCATGTCTTGAATTATCTTATGTAATTTGGAGGTTTCAGTTTCCTCTTCCTTAGAGACAAGCGTTTCCAGTTGGAAGTTTGCGGGTAACTTGACCCCTTGTTTTGCCAAATCTAGGAAGTATTTTTCTTTGTCTTCCGCAAGGAGTATTTCCATCATTTTGATGAGAGCTTTATTAGACTTTGCTGCATCTATGTCATTTTGAGTTATTGGCTCATCATCATTGCCAAGGAATTCATAAATACTATAAGTCTGATCTTGATCTTGGTGATGTTCTTCTTCTTGATGACCTTGTTCGTGTTGGGATTGGTCGTGACCTTACGTGTAATCAAAAGGAGATGTCATCTTGTCAATGCGAGATTGTTCTATGTGCACTCCTTTAGTATGAGTGTGATTATCGTGCTAAGGACTCGTAACCAATGTGCTCTTTGGAAAATGAAAAGGATTGAAGTGTTGGAAAGGATCACTAAGGCAACAAGGATCATTAATAGGATCAACCCAAATGGGTGAATTTTTGAAGCCTAGTTGATCTGAAATAAATGGATTATGCTAATCTTGAAACAATGGATTAGAACACACCTGCAACACTAGTTTTTGATTAGGACTCAGATCTATAATGAATGGGGAAGAGGAATGTGACGATCCCTCTTGATTATCAACTTGAATAACAGGTTTAGAATGACCTTTTCCTTGATTGTGAGGTTTACTTCTACCTACTCTGGAACCACGTATGGGAAAAATATTATCACTCCTAGTCATAACAGGCATAGATGAAACTGAAACAAGAGGAAACTTAAGATCTGAATCAAAACTCTGTCTCTAGAGGTATAAAAAAAAGAGGTAATAGGCTAGAATAGCCAAGGTGTGAGATGCACCCGGCACAAGTCATCGAGAGTATGGCTAGAACAACCAAGATATGATGATCGTGTCATAAGGTACGATAACACAAAAAAGATAGGATAGACACAAAGAGACAAGACAAGTTTGAGTAAGGATCAGTCAGTTTGCAGCTTGAAGAAACTAGTTTTAAACTGCAGACAATGAGGAAATAAGCAATTAGACCCCAGACAAAAGGCAAATCAGGCAGAAAGTTCAGCAGTTAACGGCAAAAAGGTCACTGTTTTGGATGCTAGGCTACAGATCCGCATGAGGAAATGCCTCACAACATGAGAAAGTGCTAAACTTCATGCGAGGAAATGATAGCTTGCACAAGCAAGTGCTAGGTTTCTGAAAGTTCATGTGAGAAAATACCAAATTTTGGTAAATGGACTCAATTTTTGAGGTAAAAACTAGATTTCAAGACATAGCAGGAACTATTCTCTAACAAAATTTCCAGGTTCAGGATAGTTTTATGATGATACAAATTAGCAATCTCCATTTCAAGGTGACAAGCACTCATTTACAGACATGAAGTTTCAATCAAGGAGTAGTGACACAAACAGTAGTCGTAAATAGTTCTACCAAGGACAAACCAACTTGGTAGAATAATGGGAGTCTTTGTTTGATGATGATTTAGATAGTTTAAGACTCAAGAACAAACACTCAATTATCCCTACAAAGAAAATTGGTTGAGAAGACAAAATTTGTGCCCCGCTATCTTATGCGTATGTGTGCACCTCACATAGCAATGTCACCCTCAAAAGAGCACCCGTGTTTTTGGTGTTTCCAAGGACTAAGTATATATGTTTGAAGGTTACCCTTAAATAGGGGCCAGCATCATATACCACTTCAAGCATCCAGGTGCATACCTATGTCGAGAATCTAGGGGAGAGATTCTAACCTCTTCCTGCGCACAGATTATGTCTCCTTTCGAAGGTGAACCGGGTAGGCATCTAACTAAGAGAGTGTTTAGTAGGCTTCCATTCACAATAATATTTAGAGCCTCTGATATAGAGTTGAGGCCTCGCAGCCACACCAACACTTGTAAGTCATACACCCTTGTAAGCAAGGCTGGGAGCGGCACCGCTCAGTATGACAAATAAGGCTTTCTCACGATGATAGTTGAAATCATGAGAAAGAATTTACCATGGCTTTGGAGTCTTTAGACTACAACAAAGAAGACTTTATTAGAGTGAGGTGGAATCACCAGCGATAGGTGTGTACTCACTTGGGTCATTCCTGGAGGTTCAACTTTTGGCAGGCCCTCTAAAGGTGACACAACTTGGTTCGGATCCAAGGGTTTGATTTTCTAATTCTCTCAAAGAGATAAGAGCATACTTCCCTACCTTTTCACCTCACCCAAACATATCAAGCATATTCATCACTGAGATAGTTTCACTCCACCAAATCCACAATCCTTTGGGTTTCTGATTCTCTCAAATAGAGAAGAGCATAATCCCCTAACAAGTAGAAGTGCTAAAGATTCGCTATCTTGCTTTTCTTCCCCAAGTATCCATCATGCTAGCAACATCTGGGTCTCGGTTTCATCCATGGGCATCACTTCCATGTAATGAAGAGCCTATTCCCCTAATTTGCTATCAAGATCCTTATGAAATTTTAACAAAGCCCTATTTAAACTATGTGAATGAAAAATAGTAAACAAACATGACGTTTTGATTATGCCTTTGAAAATTGTCCTGCAAGCAGTAAACAAACATGACGTTTTGATTATGCCTTTGACAATCATCCTGCAAGAAAACTGTTAGAAAGTGTTTTTGATCTTTGACAAGAGAACCTACAAACCATTGTTATGCTGCAGTAGAAATCAAAAATAGAAAAATCATAGCAGAGAACAGACGTCGGAAAAGAAAAGAAACAAATTACAAATTTTGGAAATTAAGTGTCTGTCTGCTAAACTTCATGCGAGAAAGTACTTTGCTGCATGTGAGAAAGTACTTCAAGGCACGCAAGCTTTCTATTTCTTCACATGACAGAGTGCTACAAAGAGTAAAACTTCATGTGGCTCAACCTAAAACCTTGTGCGAGACTCTGTACCAGTGACGTATGGCAGAGTTCCCAAATCACTGTCAAAATATTCAAAAATGAGGCCAGAAATCATTTTTTCTGCCCTGCGGTGGGCACCAAAATGTGTGTGCTTGAATTGTGGCCTCTAAATCAAGCACAAAATCAGCATATTCTTTACTCAATTGTTCAATTCACAATGACAAATGTTGGTTGTATTTCCTATTTTTGCTGCTTTGCCTTGTTCCTTGTTCTGCCCTCTGAAAAGTTTCAGGTCTTCATACTTAAACCTTGTCAAAATTGCATAAACCCTGAAAAACCCTAGCAACCAAGTGTTAAAACGATGCATTTTAAAACCCTAGCCCATGTCTTATATTTCATCGTTACCTTTTTTCAGTCACTTAAGACATGCGCTTTAAGTTAGGTCGCCTGATCGCGTTACCCAGAATGAATATGCTAAATGCTTTCCTGACTTCGCTTTTGTCTTGTGTCGCATAGTCTCATTACAAAATGGAATATTCCTTCAGCTTCTCAAGACTTAGTGATATCTTATCAGTCGGGTAGTCGCTTGAAATTCTGTGTTATAAGCTTTATAAAGAATGGGACCCACTGCCCAGTCGGATGATTGCAAGAGAAGTCAAAAAGTCAAAGCAATGTTATCAGACTTCGCGATTCACTTCATGTCGCATGATCGCTAGATCGGGCCATGGCAAACAGTTAAGTATTTCTTCAGTCACGTGGTCTCGAGATCAAATGATAGTTAAGGGATAACAGCCCCGATTCCATGACTGACTGTTTGATGTTAGTGATTTCCTTCAGTCAGGATGTTGCCAAAACAGGAGTAATAACTCAGCTCTTCAGTATGCATTAAGTGAAAAAGAGAACAGATGACATCTGTCATAAAGTAAATGGTTGTCGGGAGGTCACTTGAAGGAAAAAATGGATCAAGCGTTTAAGAGACTAAGGTGTTTTTGCCTTCAGTCACAAAGTCTCCAGATGAATTAAGGGCATGCCTGATCATTCAGTGATTAAACGACAACCGTTCGATGAAGAAATTAAAGGATCTGACGGTGGTCGCGTAGTCTGGAGATGAAAGTGCCCCAGGGAAAAGGTCCTCCCGACTTGGCGATTAGGTCATGTCGCGAAGTCGCTTTAAACAGAGAAAGGGTATTTTTTAATGATAAGATCAAGATTAAAGTTATCTCCCAACTCAGTGACTAAGGTTATCGTGTGGTCTTAAGAAAGAATATGTGCATCCAGCGACTTGGCGATAACTAAAAAAGATAAAAAAGCAACGGTTTGTCGCTAAGTCTCGAGAAGAATGATGATTTAGTGTTAACCCCATGCGACTTTGATTTCACTATTGTCGCCTGATCACCAGATGGACTTGGGTCAGCCAAGGTAAAGAATATGCATTGTCACCAGGTCTGGAGATCAAACCATGGTTAGGGAAAAGGGCTCGCGATAATGAGACTTCCTGCAGTCACGAGGTCGCCAGATCTTGAGATCTAAAATGCGGCGCCAAGGGGATGATATGACAGAATGGATCTCTCGGTGGCCAATCGGAGGATAGAATTTTGCTGTGCACAAAAGGTAGCTGAGATGTATGACAGAGGATGAATAAAAAAATGACATGTCAGCTGTCTTAAACGTTTGATGATTGCGCCAAAGATTCATAATTTGAAATTTGATTTTCTGTCAACTTCGTGCAACTACGGCTAGGTTTTTGGAAGCTCACGACATGGCAACTTAATGGCAGAACTAACATTTTTGAATTATGAGCTATGTACTCTGAATCAAAATGGCTATAAATAGATGATTGTGCATTCATTCTTGTTCACCGTGCTTTCAGATTTCAAGAGCCAGGTTGATTATTTTTCAAGTGAAGTGTGATATTCAGAGCAGTTGCAGCATTTCAAAGGTGATAAGAAATTTCTAAAGTTGCAGAGGATTGTGCTCAGGACAGATAGTTGATATTGAAGAATTGATTTGTTTCAATATCTGTTCAAACAAGGAATTTTAAGCTATCACAAAGATGAGTAGAGCTGTGAGCGTTGCTTCTACAAGTGGAGGCAGTGGACAAGAGCAGAAAGGAAAACCTAGCTATTCAGACGAATTTCTCCAACTGCTACCAGGTTCAACACAGAATAGAAAGATTGATGATGGTGTCTTCAAAGATGATTTCAAGGACATCAGAGATGCTTCAACCCCGGGCACAACAGGTTTCTCTCTTTTTTCATACTTTTATAACAATTCTAATAAGCCTATCCCTGTTTCAAACCCTTGGATATCTGGTTTGGGTAGGTTATTAGTACCTGATGTGTTTCTAGATGTTGACCTATTTCTGGACCTGGAAAACTATTATGATGCCCTTACAAAGACCATCAAAAGAGAGGATGGCACTGCCTTGCTGATACTGAATAGAAATTCTTTCATGCAAGCATTTGGTCTATTCAGCACCATGTCTACCAAAATTGACATGAAGAAGCAAGAAAAAAGATATAGTACCAAGCCTGGTGTGG
>MU224845.1:1693675-1719467 GCA_018584345.1 Thuja plicata | reverse complement strand
ATTAATCTATGAAATGAGATTGCTCTTAATCTAGAAATGAATTGCAATTAATCTATGGAATCAAATGCAACTAGTCTAGAATTGAAATTGCAACTACTCTATGGAATGAAATTGCAATTAATCTAAGCAATGAAATACTCTTAATCTAGAAATGAAGTGCAATTAATCTAGAATTGAAATTGCATTTAAACTAGAAAGCTCAAGAGATGAAATTGAGATGTTAGATATGAAAATGAATTGCAAATAAGATCAACATATCTTTAATCCAAATTGAAATTAATCTAATTATGCAATTTAAACTCTAAAGAATGCAATAATCAATGCAATTTTCACTATAACTTTGATGCTCTTAAAAATCATCCTCTCAAATGAAGAAAAAGAGGTCCAATTTATAGAAAACCATGGAAAGAGGGTGAAGAGTTTCTTGAAAAGAAATAGTTGCCTCTTCATTTCCATTTGAGATAAAAAAGCATGAATTATTTAATAAAAAGGATGGATTATTTCCACATGAGTGACCTTTCATATAGAATTATGAAATTCTTTTTGAGGATAATCCATTCAATCAATTAAATAACTATTCAATTCCTTTTTATGTATATTAGCTAAAGGGGGTGGAATTAATTTAATTTAAAAGCACTTAGGACTTTAGAATTAAATCAATTGATCATAGGGATTTTTAGCTAATAAACCTTGATAATTTAGGAATTAAATATAATGTCAGATTTATGCAAATTTGGGTTTTCTGCATTTGAGACTCAGTCAATTAAAATCAATTAGGAGGAGAATTTTCCTAGTATAATAGGACTTCGATGATGAGAAAATTGAAGGAATGCACAAAAATGTATTAGGATTATAAGGTGCCAATTATGGGGGGTTACAGCCTTGATCTTATTGAGCAGTGAGCTCTAGCAGTGAGTCAACCACCTCTAACAGGGTTTTTGTAAAGACTCCTAAATAGGGTCATTGTACTTGAAATGTAAAGACTACTCCTAACAAGGAAAAGGAACTTTAGCAGGTTCATTATACTAGTACAATCATTTGTGGGTACTAATTCCCACCGGGGTTTTCCTCTGATCAAGGTTTCCCCATAATCATATCTTGTGTTATGTTTTGTGCTTCATTTGCTATCTATTTGATTCAAGTTTAAAGTTGTTGAATTGTAATTAATAAAGAAACACTGATTTACCCCCCCCCATCAATGTTTCTAATAGAAACATCAAGAAGACCCAAAAGAATAGGATAATCCCTTGGATGCCTTAGGGTCAGACAAGTTTCAAATATTTGATTTTGAAGGTCTAGAGGGCTTTTAAATCAAGGGAAAGATACGCCAAGATATGATACGGGAGCACCATCCCTCTTTCAACCCCAAGTGACCCTCACTCCACCTCTAGTCTAGTTCACCTATTCCTCAGTGAACATGTCCACTACAAAGATAAGCTCCAGTTTATCCCAAGGGCCTGAGACCCAGGATACGGGGGTAGCACAAAACATAGTGACAGACAAGGTGGTAGAAGAGAGTTCAGTTTCTACTCCACCACCTCACAACCCTACTCCACCAACTTCTCATTGACCTCCAATTCCTACTCCACCACCATTGTTCCCAATTCTAACACCAACTCCACCCCCCTCTACTTCTACTTCTCCATCTCCCGTCCTAATCCCAACTCCAACACCTACTCCACCACCATCATTCCCTTTTCCTTGCTCCACCTCAACCCCCAGAGGGAAGTAAGTACGAAAGAGGTATCACCCTTCAAGACCACACTAGAGGCCATGACTGGTCTTAATTCCTAAATGTTGATTGATTCAGCAGAAGATGAAGGCCAAGACAAAGAAGAAAAGGGAGAAGAAGAAATACGAGGGGAAAGGATGGATGTAGGAGGAGATGAACAAGGAAAGGTACAAGAGAAAGAAGCAGAGGGAGGAGAAACCTTAGGATTTCAAAACTTACCACCTATCCTCCATGTTTCCCCATATGAGCCAGTGATTGAATCTGGTAAACCTACTTGGTTTACCGAAGAAATCCAGCATAAGAGAAGGACTTATATAGATGAGGTAGAAGGGGAAGAAATGAGTATGGCATTTGTAGGGAAAGCCTTCCAAAAAATGGAAATCAATGTGCCCGCATGGATAATATCTTATGTCATGCAAGACACTAGAGGTAACTGTAAGGCACAGATAGAAATTCCCCCCATGAGTACTTCTCAAACATCAACCACGTCGGAAGACTACACATTCAATGAGGTGGACTTGGGCAAACCTAATAGAGAAGGGAGCAAGACACTGGAATCCTTAGGGCTCAACCACACTCTAGGGTTCATGAGTAAAGATGAAGAAACCATGAAATCATTGACAAAGTAGAACGAGGCCTTGAAAAGGTAAATTCACAAGGTTGTAGGTCCCATTGACCCAAACTTCCTAAAGGCTTCATTACAAGCCATGTTAGACAAAAGGGCTACACCAAATTTTTTGGCAGGATTAACCCCTTCATTCATCCAAGCAAGTGAAGATTGGAGGAATGACTTTGAGAAATTTGGAGAGAAAGCCATTAGGCTGGTATTCAGGCCATAAAAAAATATCTTGGTTGAGGCTAATCTGTTGATTGAACTGGTGGAGAATGAGGGTGGTCTAGATTCTAAAATAAGTAAATGGCAAGATGCCTTTCGAAACTTGGAAGTGATCCAGAAACAATGTTTCTAGATTCTAGTAAAGATATATGAGGGGGAGGAAATAGACAAATTCAAGGCATGGATCAAGCTAACAGCTAAGAAAATCAAGGTCTATAAGAGATATTTGGCCTCCATAGCAGGAAAGCGCGAGGAAGTCATAGAGTGAATAAAAGAGATGGACATTTTCTTTACAGGGATTGGCCACAACTTATATAGGGACCAAGACAAACTTACCCTACGGCCATCAAAGGAAGTGGTTCAACAATTCAGGGATATTCTAGTAGGTGTTAGCACCAAGGATGCCTTACACTAGATTTTCTATCTAAAAGAAGAAATGGAGAGAATGTCAGAGCATGAAGAAGAGATCAAGTTCTTCGCTTCTGAATTGACTATCTTTAAAGAGAAACAAGAATGAAAGGTCACCAAGGTGAAGAGGAAAGAGATCAACTATGAAGAGGTCTAGGAGATAGTGCATAGGCTTAGAGTAGGCCATCTAGAGGTCTTTCCTGACTAAAATCACAAATTCCAGTCGGCAAGTCAGCAGGACAATTTCTACACTTGGGCATTTTCTACCAAGGCAAGTTTGTCCTTTCAGCCTTTTGTCATTTTGGCCCTCCAATTTTTTGGCCTTTTGGCCCTCCATTTTTTCAGCCTTTCGACCCTCCAATTTTTTGGCCTTTTTAGACTCCCAAATACTTTGGCCTTTTTAGCCTTCGACAAGTCTGAAACTTCAAACTCCTCTAAATTGTGTTTTAAAACACTTAAAAATTTTTGGGGCACTAAAAGTTTCAAAGTAGAGGTCAGGGTTCAAAAATCTGGGTGTTTCCATTGAGATCATACTTTTGTACACCAGTTGAACTCTAGATTAGTTTGATGGTTAACTTGAGTTAATTCTAGTGGGACTAAGGGTCCCTTATCAGTCTCCACCGCTAGAATAGCCTCTAGATGAAGATTCCAAGAAAGACTCCAAGAATCAAGAAGAAGACTCCAAGTTCTTAGAAGAAACCCACCTTATTTTCTCTTTTTCTTCTTGGCGAGTTTGACCCTCCTTGCATGGGAAAACTAATTGTAAATGGATTCACGAATCCATGCAAGTTATCTAGTATCAATTAATAGTAGTTTCCTTTCAACAAAGTTTTAGTTTAACTTATATTCATTAATTTTGACTCTCTGATGCCCTAATTTTGGGAATTCAGAGTATTTGATTAGAAGCTCTATATATTGTAATAAAAAAATCAATGTAAAGGGTTAGATTCTTAATATAATAAAGATACACATTTGGTGCTTCATTCATGGTGTGTGAATTGCTGCTACCTATGAGAAATTATTGAATGTATGCTTGCATTGTTCATTATTTTCAGAGAGCCTCTTGTTTATTGTGTTTCAAATTTGCATTTCTTTAGTTGGAGTTTGTTTTTGTTTTCTTACCTTGCAATAATGAATACGTGGAAGAGATCATCTTTGGGCTTAACAATAAATCTGTCTCATGGGTGTGCACATCTTGGTGGCTTTGTGATCTGAGGGATTTTAAATTTCTTTCATGAGTGAATATATTTTGTGTCCAAACGCTTGCATTCGTGGGGTAGTGAATTGTAACTTTGTCTAATTTGTACTCCGTGGGTTTGTTCTAATTCTCCCCAATCATTCAAATCACAACAAAGAGTTTACAGTGGTTTATGTCTGTAGGATTTCATTTTCAGTCATTTGTTTTATTTTCTCGTTACTCTATTCTCTATTACATTCTACTTTCAATTCTTAAAGTCTAAATATCTTGAAAAAAAATACAAAATTGTATTTTATTTACAACACCCAAATATGTTACAATGGAAAATACCAAAAAGAACTAAAGTGTTTTGCAGTTTGATGTCTCAAATGAAGCAGCAAAGGCCTCCTCATGAACATTCACATTTATCTTCAACTGAGTAACCAAGTAGGTTGTGACCCAACCCTAGAGAACCTTGGGAATAACTTTGTTATTCTTTCAAGAGAGGAAATTGAGCCTCAAGATCCTAGCAAGTTGGCTTGTGTCAAAACAACGCTCAACAGAAGTGGTGCTAGGAGGGCCTCAAGAATGAAAAGTTGGATAACATTTGATCTTTCTCTCCAAAAAGATTCGAGTGAGTGCTTATATCATCTCTGAAGAGAGGTGAGTTCCTTGAACTCAACCACCATCGTAGAGCTCGTAGTGATAAAGGGAAGTCCAAATAAAAATATTCTCACCACCTTACCGAGTCTCAAAATTCTCTTGGGCAATAGTCACATATTGCTGCCCCAACTATCATAGCAACCATAAACCAAAATCAGAACATGCAAAATTAGAATTTGCATGAGCAACCTTGTCCAATGGCCTTTTTTTCCACTGCAACAAGCTCACCTTTAAATTTTGTTGGACAGTTCCATGAGTTACCCAAAAATCCAGAGAATTTTTGCACATGATTCATATATGGTGAATCAAGAACAGAAGAAGAACAAATCTCCTTGTCCAAATAAATTTGTAACCGTAAAGAGATTGCCCACCAAGATGTTGTTGGTCATCTATTTCCATACACTATGGGAGAGTTTGCATACAATTGGTGCCTAAACTTTCCATGAGGGTCTATCTCTGCATGGAAAAAAATTGAAACCAAATTCCTCAATCAGTTCAAGTTGTATGTGGACCCCACTACGACACATCACAAGTTCATTACAATGAGGAAAGATCTGAAGGAGCCCATCACTATGTTTAACCATCATTTCCACAAAATGCACCAAAAGATGGAAGCACCTTACACCATACCAGATAAAGCTGTTATACAAGTGTACCTCAAAGCTTTGGACCCTTTCACCTCAATCTTTCAAACAAGGCTTCCCCCGATAGATAGAGATACGATGGAAAAGGTGTACAATGAAGCTATCATATTCACCCAGCAAATGGACCTGTAAGAAGGAAGATATGCAACAGTACCTACCATGGGTAACCTTGTTATCCCACATCTATTTGTAGAAAGTAATCAAGTTCTTTCCACTCACGCACCTATGTTGAATCCCATTCCATTAAAACCATTCACAGTTGTACCCTCATCTATTACTTATTCAGGTTACGAGGCTCATAAAATAGAATTTGTAGAGCAAAGAACCAGACCCGAAGTAGAGCCTGATACTATCATGGCATCTGATCTAGACACCATGAAGAAGACCTTATCACAACTCACCAATGAGCTCACCCAAATGAAATTAAATCCTTCCCAAAACCAAGGTGGATACCAACGAACATCTTTTGGTCCAAGTGCATATCCTCATAATCCAAGCCAAAATTTCAACACGTACAACAACAAAAACAACACGCAAGAGAAAATATTTGGGTAGAAAAGGCCAAACAGGCCATGGAACACAAGACCCAATAATGGAAACATCCTGGTAGACAATTCTAACACCTATGATGCAACAGAGGCTAATTTTTTCAGGGCTCCAAATCCCTGCCAAGGCAATGATGGGTATGGAAACAACTCCCATGATCACTACATCCATAATCTAGAAGAGCCTCCAGTGCAATTTAATGCCACAATGTTTGAATCCTATGAGTCTAGAAAAGGGGAAGGCTCAGATGCCTTTGTAGGAGAAGAGGATTTCATGTTCCCCTTTCAAAGGGAAAATAAGCCTGAGTACTCTGAAGTACATGCCTTCCAAAATGATCAACAAAACTTGTACAACCTTCGAAGCAGAAAAGAACCTCTCATCGACGGCATACCTCTAGCCAAACAACCAACCCCACTGGATCCCCAGGCTAGTAACAACCCCATGCCTCCTAAATGTCCTAATACTCCCACACCACCTACATCAAGCACATACACTGGCTACAGAGGTGCGGCATGATCCTAGAAGGAGGCCCTTCTGAAATATCTAGACCATTAAAATCCCGGTCCATCAACCAATAGTATGAAGACACCTACATCCAATATACACATGTCTAACACTTTCCCCGCCATGTACAAAGATAGGATGGAGGTCCCGCCATTCTTACTCAATTTATAGATGTTTGGAAAGAACCTACATAATTGCATGATTAATTCAGGAGCTTCTGGCAATGTCATGCCCCTATCAATTTGCCAAAAATTGGGAATGGAACCCCAAGTAAAAAACTGAGTGGTCATACAACTAGATAAGACCGAGGTTAAATTGATTTGTGTGGTCAAAGATGTCCACATCCAGCTGGTAACAGATCCCATGATACAATAACACATAGACGTGCATATAGTAGACATACCTGAGAGTTATGAGATGATGTTAAGTCGAGAATGAACCAAGTGCTTAAGAGGGTGGCTCTCCATGGATTTCACCCAGTTGTGGATACCATGGAGAGGTTTGAACAACCAAGTCAAGATAGATGCACATCCTAAATTGAAAAGGATGATCACTAATTACAATTCCCTGAATGAAGTCATATTCACCCAGACAGATTTCAACACTTATCATATGGATGACATCCTCATGTTCCAAATCTAAGAACGTAAAGATTCAGACCACAGTCCCATCCAAGGTCTCCTTGAGTTAAATATTGGTTATGACATCTTCCAAAGTGTCATCAACAGCATGACAACTAGTTTATGACATCTAGGACAAGACATAGACCCTAATATTTTTCTACTACCTGGGTACTTCCGACTACACCAGGCTAGCCATTCTAAGTTCACATGCCCCAGTTCCCAAGAAGCATTATCATGGGTATTGACTTAGATCACCCTATTGATTAAGCTATCAGAAACTCTGACAATAAAAGAGGATATCCTTGAGATCAAAAAAAGAGTAACACCTAGCCAGAGATAGACAGCCTAGTGAATATAATCACTCCAAGCCAAGATTGGGATAGTGGGTTAGACTCTGATGATAGAAGTCCTGCCTTGAATTTACCTAGTGATTGGAGTACCTTGGATGATGAGGCATGTTCCCCTTACAAAGAAATGAAAGAAGACATAGGCGGTGAAGGTGCTGAATCCCTCGAACCCAGACATACCCAAAATTTAGGAGAGTTAACTTCCTCTGATAGTGATGGGGGGAAAGGCAAAAACTCAAGACCAAGGACCTTCCTAGAAAGAATCCTACCAAGTCAAGCTCCACTAAGAAACCCCAGATATGGAAACTACACTTCAACGGATCCAATTGTAAACAGGGAGAAGGTGCGGGAATCAAATTGCTAAACCCAAGAGGTAAGTCTTTCTATGCCACTTACAGGTTACAATTTCTATGTACTAACAATGTTGCAAAGTATGAGGTATTGGTCTGGGGACTCCTCTTAGACCATGAAAAGGGGATAAAGATACTAATGGTGGAAGGGGACTCGCAATTGTTTGTGTTTGTCATGAAAATCTGTATTCAATATACTTGCAACAATAAAAGGCTCTCTGCTTACCGGAATAGAGCATGGGACCTAATCAATGACTTCAAGGATTTCAACATCAAAACCATCCCAAGGAGAAAAAAATTTGTCGCCCATGCCCTAGCTTTATTGTCCAGTTCATTACATCTAATGGAGAAATCCAAGCTAAACAAATTCGCAGTTGAACTTGTCACAGCCCCAACCATTCCAGACAACGTCACTAATTTTCAAGTCTTCCAAGATGATCGGCACATCTTGGAGTTCATCATGTGTGTCAGTGTGTTCAAGAAATGGATAATAGATGAGGAGAAGGAAGGTGAAGAAGAAATTAAACCTAAAGATCCTGATGATCAAGGAATCATAAATTTGAGGACCAACTCCATACCCAAAAGAATGGTAGAACTAGAGAGGATTTTTGACAAAGACAAAACCACAGAAAGGAGGCGCCCGGACATAACCCCTGATTGTAAAGAATGTGACACATACAACCTTGGCATGAAAGAAGAACCAAGAGAGGTCCATATTGGGAAGGTGTGAACTAAAGAAGAAAAGGAGACAATGGTCCAACTCCTC
Organism: Thuja plicata; assembly: GCA_018584345.1. Classification (NCBI taxonomy): domain Eukaryota; kingdom Viridiplantae; phylum Streptophyta; class Pinopsida; order Cupressales; family Cupressaceae; genus Thuja; species Thuja plicata. The sequence goes on along the minus strand of MU224845.1, from coordinate 1,710,872 downwards.
ATGGAATACTGGGATGTCATAGCTTGGAGCTGCAAGGAATTGAAGACATATGACACCTCGGTCATAGTACACAACATCCCTCTAAAGCCAAATTCAAAGCCTTTCAGGAAATGAAAAATACCAATGAACCCTACAATAGAGACCCTAATCCAAAAGGAAGTCCAGAAGTTGCTTGATGCCAGAATCATCTTCCCAATTTGGTATTCTACTTGGGTTGCAAGCCTAGTACCCATGAGAAAGAAAACTGGAGAGATTAGACTATGCATAGACTTCTGAAGCCTCAACAAATCCTCTCAAAAGGATAATTATCCACTCCCATCTCTCGAAGAAGTGCTGCAAAAGGTCAATGGGTCTCAAATGATTTCATTTCTAGATGGTTACTCTAGTTACAACTAGGTGATGGTGCAAGAAGAAGATAGGCTGAAAAATGACATTCATAATTAAAGGGTGATCCCACAAAATTGTGTCCCACTTTTTGGTCAACTTTGACACTGAAATGAACATTCTGAAAAAAAACTTCGCTTTCGAACATCTATTGTCATTAAACCATTAAGAATTTGAAGATGATGTAAACTAGTTAATTTTAGCATTTTGTTTCTAGTTTATAAATATATATATATATTTTTAAATGGAATTCATTTGTATCCTTTTTTCCTTTTCCTTCAAAAATTATTTTGTGAAAAATTAGGATTTTTCAGGAGTGACACTCACTTTGATCAACATAACTTTTTATACAAAACTGATAAGAACATAATTATTTTGAATTTAGGTTTTTAACACAAATATCTAGGGAATCCATTTGGTTTCATTCAATTTGGTTGATTATTTAATATTTTATTGAGTTATGAAGTGACATTAATTATAATTTGGACATACGTTCACTTTGATCGCTCTAACTCTCTCTCTCTATATCAAAATTCATTTATTATTTTTTTGATATAAAGGTAACATAAATACCTATTTCCTAGATATTTTTCATAATTTTTTTTCCCTAATTTACTATTTTTCCAAAAGCGTCGAATAGAGAAGTCACTAAATGGTCAGACAACCTATGTTTAGTAAAACTTAAAAAGAAAACTCTTAATAAACTCAAAATATATAAAACTCATAATCATTGGAAAGCTCTCTCAGAGTACTATCATCCTATATTTGGGTTTTTCAAATAAATTTATTTGATCCCACAAAAATTTAATGTCAAAGTGATTTTTTGTCAGCATTTTGATGGGTTCAAAGGAGACTCGATTATAGGTGTGAGTGAGGAGTAGAGGGATTATACCAAAGGGATTTTGATCCAAGAGGATTTTATCTAGCTATTTTGAATTTAATCCTTAAAATGGGACCTCTCAAGGCTTAAATCATCACATTTTCTTAAAAATGTGCAATTCCAGCAAAAACTAGGATGTTCAAAAAAGTGGGACACACTATTGTGGGACCACCCTAAATGGGGAATCTTCACCTACCGATGGATGCCTTTCGGACTGATTAACGTTGGGGCCACTTTTCAGAGGGAAATGGACATAGCTTTTAAAGGACTAGTTGGGAGATGTATTATCATCTACATGGATGATCTCATGGTTTTCTCAAAGCAAAGAGCTCACCACATAAATGATCTCATAAAATGCCTTCAATGATGTAGGGAATTTGGGATTTCCTTAAATCCCAAGAAATGCATGTTTGGGGTAACTGAAGGCAAGCTCTTGGGACACATCATCTCCAAAAGGAGAATAACCATAGACCTTGAAAGGGTAGATGCTATTCTAAATTTGACACCGCCACATAGCCGCAAAGAACTAAAATCTTTCTTTGGGAAGATCAACTTCGCAAGGAAGTTCATTAGTGGTTTCGCAGAGATAGTAAAACCATTAAATGACATGCTCAAGAAAGACATCAAGATTGAATGGACTCTCCTTTCCAAGAAGTCTTTTGAGGAGATAAAAAATTCCATCACCATGGCGCCGGTTGTTGTCATCCCTGACTACCCCATTCCCTTCAAAGTTTATTCATTTGCATTAGAACATTCATGCGTAGGCATCCTCACACAGAAGAAGAACATTGAAGATGAAAGACCCATAGCTTTCATGAGCTTCCCTTTCAAAGATGCTGAGATTAGGTACCCCAACTTGGACAAATAATCATTTTCTCTTGTCAAGGTGATAAAGAAGTTCTTACACTATATCTTGAGGAGTAAATTCATTGGGATATTTACCGACATAGCCATGAAGTCTATTTTGATGTATAATGAGCTAGGATAGAGAAGAGGAAAATGGATGTAAATCCTCCAAGAGTTTTATCAAGAGATCCAACCTATGAAGCTAGTGAGGGACCAAGGCCTGATGAAGCTGATCACTGAGGTTGAAGAAGGATTGGTCTGCCAAACCTACACTAATCAAGGTGTGATCAATGATGTATGGTATCAGGACATAGTGTACTATTTGTTGCAGAATTGTTTCCTAGAGGAGATGAATGGTTCCCATAGAAGAGATTTGAGAATCAAAAGAGGCTCCTACATGTTGAAGAATAGACAACTGTATAAACAAAATTATGAGGGTCTATACCTAAGGTGCTTGGATGGACTCGAGGAAAAACAAATCCTATAAGAAGATTTCTATGACAAATACAGAACGGGACATGGATCCACTAAGGAAACTGCTCACCAAATCTTAAGGGAAGGATATTTCTGGCCTACAATATTCAAAGACACCAGCAAACATGTGAGATCTTGCCACACTTTCCAAACCATCAAAACTCGAGAGAAAGCCCCCAATGCCCTTATAACCAGTATACAAGGTACACCCATTTGCCCAATGGGGCTTATATTTTGTTGAATTGATTTACACCCCTTCATTTGTAGGACACAAGTTCATTTTGATAGCTACTAATTAATGCACACATTGGATGAAGGCTCAATTACTAAAGGATTGTACTACAGAGGTTGTCACAAGATTCTTGGAGGAGCGTGTCATAACTAGGTTTGGAATGTCCTTCTATTTGGTATGTGACAATGCTCCCTCTTTCTCTTCTGCCTCACTCACACAGTGGGCCTTCAAAAACTAGGTAATCCTCAAATTCTCTTCAAATTATTATCCGCAAGGCAACGACGTAGCAGAGTCTACAAACAAGAACTTAACAAAAGTTATCAAACATATCCTAGATGACAACCCCAGGGATTGGCACACACAACTAAAATGCACCTAGTGGACTGATTGTGTAAGGATCAAGAGTGCACTGGGGACATACCCATACCAATTAGTCAATGGCTTGCAACCATTTTTTCCTATGAACTTAAAAATCCCAATTCTAAGATTCATGGACCAATATGTGGGAGGGGAAGATCGAGTGCAAGTCAGGCTCATGAATCTTCTTAATCTAGAGAAGAAACAAACATTAGCCCTTGAACATGTATCAAAGCATCAATTCATAGTCAAGAGGTGGTTCGACAAGAGAGCTACCATTAAAGCCTTCAAGATCTCTGACCTTGTCCTCATGTGGGATAAGGTGAAAGAAAAGTAGGGTAGCCACACCAAGTTCCAAAGATTGTGGATATGCTCTTGCCAAATATCAAAGATCATGGGGGAGAACACTTTTATGATTAGCACATTGAATGCAAATTTGACCCCATTTCTAGTCAATGGACAATTCCTCAAACATTACTTTGGATCCTAAACAGGAATGCCTTTAGTCCCTTGTACCATAGTCCCTTTTTCTTTCTTTTATTTCTTTTCTTTTTCTTCGTCGTCCTTGTTGTCAGTCCTTTATCTCATTTGTGGTTGCCCTTTTTACTTTTTTTCAGGATTCATTTGTTGTTTTGGGTCAGTTTGTTTTGGGTCCATTCCAATGTGGTCCATAAATTGGAGCAAAGGTATTTCTTAGTCAAATTCTCCAAGGGAGTGTGCAATGCAAAGAACACTCCAAAAGACAAAGTGGTGACAGCTATCATTGACTGACAAGAAGAAGTTCAAAACTCAGTCATCCTGATCACAAAACACACTAAGAGATGGCACTCAAGAGCATTGGTTCCCTGAGCATTTGTCAGTTGTGACCAACTTTAGTGTGTGGATTTAGGTACCTATCGATCCTAGAACCCAGGTCTGAATGGATGCGGAGGCAATAATAGGAAGAAAGAAATAACTGGAGAACGAGCGAAAAGAAGCACACAAAAAGAAAAGTGTCCCAAAGAGGTCACAAGTGTGGGATCCGGATGGAATAGCCTAATCGTTGCTCAGATCAAATCAAAAAAGGAAAAGAGGAAGAAAATTAATTACTCTTATGGACCTGAACACTTTTGAAGTACACGAACACCTGGGACTTGATACATTTCAAAAGTACGCGGAAGAAATAAAACAACTGTCCCAAAAATAGAAATCTCAAAGCAGGAAAGCTATAGCCTAAGAAGACATAATAGACTTGGTTAGACTATGAAAACCTCTACCAGGGCTATGAATGCCTAACTGGAAGTAGAGAAAGGTTATACTTGGGATTTGGGGAAAAATTTGTTGGTGCTATAAATTCCTGACTGGTAGCAAAGCTCTTTTTAGGAAACCCTGGTCCACTTGGTGAAGCTTGGGAGCAGCTGGCAAACGTTTCGGTTACCACAATAAAAATTCAAGAAATAAATTCATGTGAACACACACTAGGAAACTGGCAGAAAATCCTTGGATTGGAAGTAAGTGAAAGATGGTTAGCACTAGCACCTCTTGGTTTTTCTCTGCTGCAAAGATACAGCCTGGAAGAGTATTGATGATGAAGAAATGCCTTGGTCATTCCTCCTTTTTTTGGGGATATTTGTTGTGGGTCCACAACACACACCCCATTTTTGGTCCTCTGACCATGGGGACCCCCCTTTTTTTTCCTTTTGGTCTTCTCACATCTGCCCCTTTCTCAGTCCCCATCAGGTCAGTCCCATTGAAGGGTTTTTAGTTCATTAACACAGAGAAAGACATATTTTTTGGCCTTTCGACCTTTTCGGCCTTTTTAGAGGACCCAAGTTCCCAAAATAATGAGATGGCCAAAAGGTCGTAAACCCAAAATTTTTGTGTTTCAGAGGCTGAAAGGTCTGAAAGCACCGACTCCACCTATGGGTTATAAAGTGGCAAAAGGGCTCGCATTCATTCACTTCATTTTCTTTTCATCTTGGCATTTCGAGAGCTCGTGACTTTGAATATTTTTCCCTCACCCCTTGTGATTGATCACCCCTCACCTTTGAGCTTCGTCGTGTTGGCCTCCTCTACTCCATGCTCAGTCAAGGTAGGTTCCTGCCTTCTGCTTCACATTTTTCTTTCTTCTTCTGGGTTTAGGTTAGGGTTTCTTTGCACCTGGTGCTTTTCTAGCCTAGTTTGTGGTTACCTCCATGCCCCTCGGTCTCCTAGGGCCTTGTGGGCACCTTCAAACTCGGTAGGGAGTCCCTCCTTGTCAGTTCAAGTCAGGTCTTTCCCATTTTTAGGTTAGTTTTTTTTTGGTTTTCCAATCGTAGCCCAAGTATCCATTGAATATTTGGCCTTTTCGGCCTTTCGGAGGTCTAAAAGGTCTGAAACACTGACAAGTCTAAATCACCAAAAGCATTGGATTTTGGAATTTCAAGGTTCATCCATTTCAGACTTTTAGCATCCGTAGAAAATTTCAGGATTTTGCATGCCGAAAGCCTGACAAAGTTTTCTCATCAACAATTGCCTCTTTCGCACTTTCAGCCTTTTAGGACTCCACACCATTTTTTTACGCACAAAATCCTAAAAGGACCAAAAATGCAAAAGAGGCATTCATGGCTACTTAAAGAGTTGTTTACCTCTGTCTTCTTAGATTAATCAATTTTATTTTAGTTTTTTCTTCAATAAGATACTTATACTTGCATTCTCCTCGCAGGGATGCCTGAACAAAAGACAACATCTCTAATGAAATACCAATACAAGGGGAATCCCCTGTTGGAAAGATTTCTACAATGTAGACAATTGTTATTTTGTCATTGATGTCAAACCTTAACCGGTGAGACTATTGTTATATGTTTGAGTACCTTATCCATTGAGTAATGAAGATTTGAAAGAATGGGATAACAATAAGACCAAGGAAATGGTTGAGCTATGAGTATACACCAGGGTACTTGATCATTTGGCACTTTGACAAAGTGATACATTATTTATCTATCACTGATAGTTCACTGAAAGCTCAATGCTGAGAAAAGCAAAGTCGATGCCGAGAAAAGTGAAAGGTGATGCCGAGAAAAGCAAAGATGATGTTGAATTCCAGTGAAATGCCGAGGGAGATAGAGGAAGCTGAGAAGCAATATTTTTTTAATTGATGAGATTTGAGATCTATGGTCGACATAGTTGATTTTATTGGGATATGCATTGTTAATTAAGATTGGTGCACACTCATTTAATGCATGGAAAAATAGTTAGTAGTGCATGGATTCAATGTTTAATTAATGACTGTATTGGAAAATTAAAATAAATGTAATGATGGAAAGATCCGTTGGATCTGACCTAACCTAAGATCTATGATCTTGATTAAGTTAAAAAAGATTTATCTGACCTACATGATGAGGTATATTATAACCAAATATGGTTATTGTTATTGTACCGAGGGGAGGAGAAATTGAATGCAAAAGTGTTGCATGGTTAATTTGTTGATTGGTAAAGACCTAGCAGAGAAGGCTAAGTATAGAAGTGAAGTGATTGCTTGATGGATTTGCAAGTAGATCTGAATTTTGAGATGAGAATGGAGGCCACTCAATGAATTAGAATTAGAGCTGAAATTGGATCTGGATTTGCAAATTAAGTTGTATGTATCAGATCACACCCGTTGATTACTTTCTAGCCATTGTATCAGTTTAAATCCTTTAACCAAGTTTACCTAAAAGTCATTGTATAAATCCTTTGAACAAGGTGACATTCAGATTGGAATCTTCTAAGTCCTCTAACAAGGCCACTCCTAACAGGGTGATTAAATCCTTTAACCAAGTCACATTTGACAGTGTGTTTTGTAACCTTTAACAGGGTTAACTCCTAATAGGGCATCACTTCAAAAGAGTGAAATTTTGGTAGCATGTTACTAGTGGTTTTTCCCATATTGGGTTTCCATGTTAAATCATGGTGTCAAAATGAGTGAATTTTATTGTTGTGTTTTAGTATTAAGTATTCTGCAAGATTATTTCATTAGTAGAGTAAACTGCACACTTTTGTTTTTTATTGCTACCAAGAAGATCTGAGTTGTTGAAGTTGATTTAAAGTTTTATATGGGAACATTTGGACCTGATGATAATTGATTCATCCCCCCTCTCAATTATTCTAAATTCATCCTAACAATTGGTATCAGAGAACTTGTTCTCTTGAATAAGTTTGAAGGTACTTGGAGATAAAGATCAAGATGTATAAAAGGGATGGACCAAAGATTAACAAGGAAAAATTTCCTCCATGGAAAAGTTTGATGAAACTTCACTTGGTTGGTATTGGTGATTTTTATAAATGACATATTGAAACAAAATATGTAGCCCCTACTGGAGTTCTAAATGTTGCACAATTAAGAGAAAAGCATGAACATAATCAAGCAATACTGGAACTTGCATCATCTCTGAAATATCATGAATTTGAGGACATCAAGGATTGTACAAGTGCAAAGCAGATGTGGGATGCTCTTGCAACCATTTATGGACATGATACAAATGTACTAAGAGCCAAATCTGAAAGCTTGAGAGGTAATTTTGATGATTTAAAAATGCAAGAAGGAGAAAACATAGTACACTATTATGATAGGATAAAGGAAGTTGTAAATGCTATTAGAGGAGCTAAGGGAACCATTGCTGATGACACTATCATGAGCAAGGTACTAAGAACACTTATTCATATTTATGCTATTAGATTATCTACAATTCAAGAAATGAGATGTACTCCTAATAACAATTTGACACTGGAAAGTTTGGTAGGCAGAATTACTGCATTTGAGATGTCAAATTTTGACAACTATACTCCACAAGCTATTGAATCTGCATTCAATTCATAGATGGTCATCAGCAAATCAAGGAAAGGAAAGAAATGTGTGGATAGTGACAGTGATAGTGACACCTCAACTAATGATCTAGAAGAGCTTGAGGCACTTATGGCAAGGAGACTAGCTAGAGGAAAAGGAAATTTCAAAGGTAAACTTCCTATTATTTGTTTTTCTTGTAACAAAGTTGGTCATATTGCTACTAGATGTCCTTACAAGAATGAGAAAGATGAAAGAAGAGATAGAAAGTACAAGGATAGAAAGGATGACTGAGACTACAGAAAGTACAAGGATTACAAAGACAAAGGTAATAAATCTTGATATATAGTTGAAGAAGCTTCTGACAGTGAATCTGATAAATCTGATGAAAATGATATAGAAGTTGTGTATGTTGCAATGAAAGATGATTGTGATGATGATGAGAAAATTGCACTAGTTTCTTATATGAGTAAAGGTGATCGTTGGATTATTGACAGTGGTTTTTCACATCACATGACTAGTGATGGGAACAAATTTGAAACCTTAGATCAATGTAAAGGTGGATATGTTAATTTTGGTAATGATACACCTTGTAGAGTTAAAGGGAATGGATCAATTCAATTGACTAGCAAGATTAGATGTGATGATGTATACTAAGTTGATGATCTTAAGTATAATTTGTTGAGTGTTTCACAGCTGAACACTTTTGATTATAGAGTTGAATTCCATCACATGAAAGCAAATATCTATAATGCCAATGGAGAATTAGTTGGAGGTGGTGAAAAAATAAAAGGTAACTTGTTCTATGTAGATTTAGCTGAAGAGACATGAATGTTTGCACAATATAATGATATTTGGTTATGGCATAAGAGGCTATATCATGTTAACTTTGATAACTTGGTAAGCATAAGTAAAATGAAAAAGGTTAGAGGGCTGCCTAAGTTAAAGAAACCTGAGAATGCAATGTGTAAGCAATGTCAATTAGGCAAAATGACTAAATCTAGCTTTAATAGCAAAACTCATACTTCTGAGAATATTTTGGAATTGGTACATACTGACCTTTGTGGACATATTGGTGAGAAAAGTTACTGTGGAGACAAATATTTTATTCTATTTGTAGATGACTACTCTAGGATGATGAATGTTATATTTCTCAAAGAAAAATATGATGCATTTCAGTTATTTAAGTTGTACTTGGAAAAAGTTGAAAAGGAAACAGGTAAGAGTCTGAAATGTCTGAGATCTGACAGAGGAGGTGAGTTCATTTCTAATGAGTTTAACAAGTTCTGCAATGACTGGGGGATAAAAAGATAGATGACAACACCTAGGGCACCACCACAGAATGGTATAGCTAAAAGAAGAAATAGATCTATCATGGATTGTGCCAGAACATTAATGACGGAGAAAAATGTTGCACAGAAATATTGGAGAGAAGTTGTGAGTATAGTTGTTTATACCTTGAAAAGAGTACAAGTCAAGAAAGGTACAAATACTACACCTTATGAGCTATGGTATGGAAATGTACCTACTGTAATTTATTTTAAAGTCTTTGGGAGTAGATGTTTTATACTGAAGGATAAAAGAAATGGTAAACTTGATGCTAAAGGAGAAGAAGGCATATTTCTTGGATATTCTACTAAGAGTAAGGCATAGAAATGTTTGAATTCTAACACTAACAAAATTGTGGAAAGTGCAAATGTTAGAATTGATGAATATGCAGAAAGAAATGAAGCTAAAAGCATGCTTAAGCCTGAAAGTTATAGATCATTCACTTATCATGAAGAGGAGGATCCTAACGAAACTGAAACTTAAGTTGTCGAGCAACAGTCTACACCTACCGAGACACGGAACAAAATTGTCAGGCAATAGGAGGTGACTGCCAAGCTATCTGATGGAGATGCCAAGTCATAGTTTCACTCAGAACTAAACTTGAATGATCAAACTGAAGTTGAAAAAGAGCCTACTTTGGAAAAATACATAAGAAGGCACCATAAACCTAATCAAATCATAGGAGCAAAGGATTATGCAGTTATGATAAGAGGAAAATTAAGAGAAGACACATCTTTTCTATGTGATTTTGAGCCTAAGACAGTAAAAGATGCTTTGGACAATGAAGACTGGATTCAAGCCATAAATGAAGAGATCGACTAGATTGAAAAAAAAAACAAGACATGGACACTAGTACCAAGACCTGAAAACAAAATTGTAATTGGTACAAAGTGTGTATTCAGAAACAAGTTGAATGAACATGGAGAGGTGACAAGGAATAAAGAAAGACTGGTATGCAAAGGGTATGCACAAGAGGAAGGAATTTACTATGGAGAGACGCTCGTCCCAGTTGCAAGATTGGAGGGTGTAAGAACTCTACTTGTATATGTAGCCTAAAAAAGATTTAAAGTCTATCAAATGGATGTGACGTCAGCATTTCTAAATGGGATATTAGAAGAGGAAGTGTATATTGAACAAGATGATGGATTTATTGACGCAAGTAAGAGGAACATGGTTTGCAGACTACACAAGGCATTATATGGACTGAAACAAGCACCCAGAGCATGGTATGAAAGATTGCACAATTATCTAATGAAAATAGGATTTGTAAGAACAAATGACAACACCAATATGTATTTGAAAATAGAGCAAGGTAAAGGAATTTTATTGGCTGAAATTTTTGTTGACGACATCATATTCAGTGGACAAGATATGATATGTAAAGAATTTTCAAAAGAGATGCAAACTTAATTTGAAATGTCTATGTTTGGTGAGATAAAATTCTTTGTTGGTTTACAAATACATCAAATGAAGAATGGTATCTATATTACTCAATCAAAATATATCAAGAAGATACTAAAAACTTTTGGTATGGAAGATTTAAAACCAATGAGTACACCCATGGCTACTGGACAGAAGTTGACAAAGAATGATGATACCAAAGAGATAAATCAAACACTGTACAGATCAATGATTGGTAAGCTGCAATATGTTGTACATAATAGACCTGATATTGCATTATCAGTTGGAATTGTTGCTAGATTTTTTGCTAATCCAAAAGAGACACATATAATGGCAGTGAAAATAATTCTGAGATATTTGAAAGGTACAGAAGACTATGGCCTATATTACAAAAGGAATGACAAGTTTGAACTCAAAGTCTATACTGATTCTAATTGGGCTGGTAATGTTGATGATAGGAAATCACCACAGGAGGAGCATTTCTTTTGGGGAAAATATTAGTTTCCTAGAAAAGAAAAAAATAGAATTGCACCTCACAATCTATAGCTGAAGCTGAGTATGTGGCAACAGTAGTTAATTGTTCAAACATTGTGTGGTTGAAGATACTACTGAAAGGTATGAAGGAGGAGATCACAGAACCAGTTGTCATATATTGTGATAACACGAGTGCCATTAATATTTATAAAAATCCTATAATGCACTCTAAGACAAAACATATAGCTATCAAGTATCATTACTTGAGGGAGCTAGTTCAGAAGAAGGAAGTAAGACTGGAATATATGAACACTAAGGAACAATTGGCAAACATATTTACAAAATCATTACCCAAGGATGCTCATCAGTATCTAAGAGGTTAAATTAGGGGCGATTCCCCTACCAGAGGCTAACTAGTATTGAATGGTACTTTTGCCTGAAATTTTTTAATCAAAACACTTGACATATTGATGCACAGTAAGTCACATTTTTAGGATGCTGCCTAAAACTATGAAGTAGAAGACAAGAACAGAAAAGAAGATCAGTCATACACAAAGATGATAGGAAAAACATGATACAAATATTAGAATAGAAGAATCTACATAATGAAGATGTCAACATCTTTGGCATTGTTGTCAAAGAGGGAGATTATTTCTAAAACAATAGAAAAAGGGAGATATTACTGAAAGAGGGAGTTGAACAGTAACATACAACATTTTCAGTGTGATTATAGACACAGAGGGAGCCAGAATGAAGCTAAAGACATTAACAAATATTTTTTCATATCAAGAACATAGGCATTTCTTGGATTGTATGGTAACTTTGGTTGAAAATTATTGTTGTATAGTTTAATGTTGCCATCAATGCCAAAGAGGGAGATTGTTGGAAAGATTTCTACAATGTAGACAATTGTTATTTTTTCATTGATGTCAAACCTTAACTGGTGAGACTATTGTTGTATGTTTGAGTACCTTATCCATTGATTGATGAAGATTTGAAAGAATGGGATAAAAAGAAGACGAAGGAAATGGTTGAGCTATGAGTATACACCAGGGTACTTGATCATTTGGCACTTTGGAAAAGTGATACATTGTTTATCTATCACTAATAGTTCACTGAAAGGTCAATGCCAAGCAAAGAAAATTTGATGCTGAGCAAAGCGAAAAGTGATGCCGAGCAAAGAAAAGATGATGTCAAGCACCAGTGAAATGCTGAGGGAGATAGAGGAAGCCAAGCAGCAGTATTTTTTTAATTGATGAGATTTGAGATCTATGGCCAAAATAGTTGATTTTATTGGGATATGCATTGTTAATTAAGATAGGTCCACACTCATTTAATGCATGGAAAAACCTTTATTAGCGCATGGATTCAATGTTTAATTAATGAATGTATTGTAAAAGTAAATTAAATGTAATGATGAAAAGATCTGTTGGATTTGACCTAACCTAAGATCTATGATCTTGATTAAGCAGTGAAAGATTTATCTGACCTACATGAAGAGGTATATTATAACCTACTATGGTTATTGTTATTGTACCCAGGGGAGGAGAAGTTGAATGCAAAAGTATTGCATGGTTAATTAACTGATTGGTAAAGACCTAGCAGAGAAGGCTGAGCAGAGAAGCGAAGTGATTGCTTGATGGATTTCCAAGAAGATCTGAAGTTTGAGATGAGAATGGAGGCCACTCAATGAATTATCATTAGAGCTAAAATTGGATCTAAATTTTTAAAGTAAGTTGTATGTATCAGATCACACCTACTGATTACTTTCTAACCATTGTATCAGTTCAAATCCTTTAACCAGGTTGACCTAACAGTCATTTTATAAATCCTTTGAACAAGGTGACACTCAAATTGGAGTGTTCTAAGTCCTCTAACAAGGCCACTCCTGACAGGGTGATTAAATCCTTTAACTAGGTCACATTTGATAGTGCATTTTGTAACCTTTAACAGGGTTGGCTCCTAACAGGGCATCACTTCAGAAGAGTGAAATTTTGGTAGCATATTACTGGTGGTTTTTCCCATATTGGGTTTCCACATTAAATCATGGTCTCAAAATGAGTGAATGTTATTTTTGTGTTTTACTATTAAGTATTTTGCAAGCTTATTTCATTAGTATAGTAAACTGCACACTTTTTTTGTTTATTGTTGTCGAGTAGATCTGAGTTGTTGAAGTTGATTTAAAGTTTTATATGGGCACATCTTGACTTGAGGATAACAGATTCACCCCCCCTCTTAGTTATTCTGAATTCATCCTAACATCCCCCAGCTTCAAAATTTAGGAACAAACACATGGAATCACTGACACTAACATCGAGAATGTAGACTAGGATCAGTTCTTGGTGCAATGCTCCCATCTAGCAGGGAGATCCAAGGACTGCACCACACTAGTCATATCTAGCCTGGTGAATGCAGTAGCCCGCCCTATAGTTGTCTCATCATCAGAGCTGATTATAGCCTTGGCTAACCATTACAACTTAGATGAGAGAGTAGTCTGAAACATGGAGGGGAAGGTAGTACTAGATATAAGGCCAGATATCATAGAGGAGGTCTTCCACCTCCATAAAGGGATCAATGCATTCTACAACTTCTACATTGGAAAGGGGCTCTAGTGGTTCAACAACAAAGAAAAGGAATCATATGAAACTATAAACAATGACTACCTCCAGAAACCTCTCCCAAGGAGCAGGTTGGATAAGATAGACCTCTAACAAGGATACTTAAATGATGATATCCAAGCAGCTATAACATTGATAAGTTGAGTATATGTAATTCCTTAATCCATCCAACTTGAACCCTGTATGATCTTACTAATTGAAAGGATCAGGGGCTATAAAGTAAGGTTTGACTGGGGTTCCATCATCAGTGATAGATTGGATGAGCAATTGGTGGCATTAAAGCATAACCCCAAGTTCTACATGAGCACATATATAGTATACCTATTGGCGGCATTGGCAGACTACCCAAGTCTTACCAAGAGGGGAAACATAAATGACCCAAATGCTTGGCCCCACATTCTGTACCCTCATTTAATGAAGAGATAAAATATGCCAAAAGATTTCCCTGATTACAGGATAGTCAACGATGCTTTCATATTTGTAGTCATTCGATCCATTGAGGGTGACTTTGCAAAAAGGATGTCAGAAGAGGCATCTACCAAGGTAAGGGCCATTGGGGCTTATTATATAAAATTTAAAACATTTACTTACATCTGAGTATCAGGATGAACATTAAAACCAAAGAAGCTACCCAGGTATCTGTTCGACAGGATAATCATCTTGGAGATGTCTAGGCAGCTTGCAGATGCTTACAAGCATATAAAGCATAAGAAAAAGTATTGCTAGGATTTTTCTATCTCACTCAGCCCATATACCCTACAAGATATGAAGGTCTAAAAATCATTGGCCTTCAAATGGGATAACTGCCCTCTGCATCTTTACAAGATAGTGCGAACTCACTTTGACCCTATAGGAACGTACTTCCATATTATTAGCAAGTTATACATTCATGAACCAAGCTTAGAAGATCACTAGATGAACTGTATAGATGACCATGAGGTCAGAATCTAGGATTATTGTAGAATGCCTCTTTCCCTAGCAAAGGAAGTCTTGAAGACTCCAATTCCCCAAAAGGTTTGGGAGTATGATTTAGACGAGGTCTTGGAAGCCATTTATACAGACGACAAGATATATGACAGGCCTATCATGAACACAGAGATTGATAAGGATGAAAATGATGATATTGATTTCTAGGAAAGGCATGTGATGAGAACAATAGAGCAATGGATTAAGAGGCCCTACAAAATGAGTCTGATACCTATTAAAACATTGATGGAGCCAACCAAGAAAGTAGATAAGTAGCGAGGGGAGAAATCTACCATCCCCAAGTATAAAAAGGCACCACCTCAAAAGCCAGGGACAGTATATGGTCTTTAACAACTAGTGGAATATGGTTCTAATCCAAGGCATAAAAAGACAAGGATGATAGGGAAGATAGATCCTCCAGTAGAGGTATTGCAGGCTCCATCAAGTGAAGGTCCATCCACCTCTCACCAATCTCCTCCGACTACTGAAAAGGGGAAGAAGACATATAAGAGGAAAAGAACTACAGTCTCTCCACAACTAGAAAATGTGCAGGAAGATCTAGGAGGAGAAGAAAAGAAAGAAGATGAACAACTAGTCAGGAGGACTAGGTCACAGAGAAGGAAAGAGAAAGAGACTACTAGGAAACATCAAGAGGACCAAAAAGAATAGGATAATCCCTTAGATGCCTTAGGGTCAGATGAGTTTCAAATATCTGATTTTGAAGGTCTAGAGGGATTTTTAGATCAAGGGCAAGATACACGAGGATATGATATGGGAGCCCCATCCCTCTTTCAACCCTAAGTGACCCTCACTTCACCTCCGGCCCAGTTCACCTATTCCTTAGTGAACATGTCCACTACAAAGATAAGCTCCAGTTCAGCCCAAGGGCCTAAGACCCAAGATACAGGGGTAGTAAAGAACATAGCAACAGATAAGGTGGTAGAAGAGAGTTCAGTTTCTACTCCACCACCTCACTATTTGGTGTGGAGCCTGATCAGTCTCCAAGTGAGAGATTGTTGATATTATGGCGATTGATCATGTAGTAGGTGTTGATATTGTGGCAACCCGAAGGGCCAAAATTTTTTGGTGCTTTTTTGGGAAAAAGAAGACCGACATTGTAAAACCCTAAAATGGTCAATTTTAGAGGTTGCCCTAAAATGCATGTTATAAGAATTTAAGATGTATAATGCATTGAAAGGTTGTGTAAATTTTTTATGGATAATAAGAAAGGTTGGATGGCTATGTAGGTAGACATAGCCCAGGTTTTGGGTGAACCACGTTAAAATTGTGTGTTATCTATGTTTAGTTTCATTCTTCTATTGTTTTTGCGTATAACTAATTATTCTTATATTCTAGTTCTGTCAAACCCTAACACTCACAACCCTATGCCACCAACTTCTCAGCCTCCTCCAATTCCTACCCCACCACCATTGTTCCCAACTCTAATATGAACTCCACCCCCTTCTACTTCTACTTCCCCATCTCCCATCCTAATCCCAACTCCAACACCTCCTCCACCACCATCATTCCCTTTGCCTTGCTCCACCCCAACCCCCTAGAGGGCAGTTGTAGACGTATAAAATTGTCCTTATATTAATTTAATTAATATTCCCATAACATTATAGTTAATTTTAATTAATTATATTTTTTATATTCTTCTATCTATTTAATTAAATTTATTTAATTAAATATGATTCATTCCCCTTAGTATTTAAATTTAATTTAAATACTATCCCTTTTAATGTATCAAATCTTATTTAATACATTATCCCTCATTAATCCCCTATTAAATAAATTTTTAATTTATTTATTCCTCCACATAACTTAAATTCTTCTAAACCAAATTAATCTAAATTTTAAATTTAGATTAAGCTAATTTGAACCTAGATCCTACCCTACCTCACATCACTCTAACGAAATACACTTATTTATTAATTAACTAAGGTTAATTAAGCTAATTTCTTAATTCCTACAACAATTAGTCTTAATTATTTGCTCACACATGTGAGAGCAAATTTTCAAAAATTTGACTTTCCACATAATTCCTTATTTGGTGTCAACAAGGTTTCTTACACCCATGCTGACACCTTCTTACACTTTCTAAAAGTGTCTCATTGGCCCAAAACTCTTACGCCCTCTTACACCTTCTTACAAGATCCTTCACATGTGTACTTTAAGTACACTTTGACCCATCACATCCAAAGTTGCTCACACATGTGTGGCCTCTTGCATGGCTTATGTGTCCCTCATGTGGCACCTATATGGATGCCACATGAGTTCCACCTCATCCAAGCCCTCTCTCTCCTCCAAAAACTCTATAAATAGAGGCCTTTTCCAAGAGCAAAGCATCTCTTATTTTTGCATTGTTATCATGCCAATTTAGTTCTAGAGCATTTAATATTTTCATAGCAATTGTAGTCTTAGTTCATGTTATTTCATTATTGAATCTAGATATC
>MU224845.1:1639462-1688737 GCA_018584345.1 Thuja plicata | reverse complement strand
CTTTTCCAAGAGCAAAGCATCTCTTATTTTTGCATTGTTATCATGCCAATTTAGTTCTAGAGCATTTAATATTTTCATAGCAATTGTAGTCTTAGTTCATGTTATTTCATTATTGAATCTAGATATCACATCTTAGGTTTATAATGGAATGAATCTTAGATAGTTTTTGTTCATCTTGCATATCAATCTTAGTATAGTTTTTGCATACATTACATCATTTGTGATGGCTTTGAGACAAGTTCCTCATACTTGTTCTTGAAGCTCTTCACTCACTTAGCTTGCATTATTAATCAATAGTGGGATTAAGTTATTGTGTTGGGAGAGCACACCCACAATAATCTCTAAGAGAAAATCAACAAGGCATTGGGTGCCCTTTTTTAGCTCATCGGAGGTTGTGGTGAAAGTCTTTGTTTTGGATTTCATTTTAAACATGCTAACTCTTTGAATCTTGTTTCTAATGCCTAACCTTGATGTTTGCATGTTTTAGTGTTGTCCCTTGCAGATATACTTTTATCACATACAGTAGTAAGTATGGAAGAGGTATCACCCTTCAAGACCACACTAGAGGCCATTAATGGTCTTAATTTAGAAATGTTGATCAATTCAGTAGAGGATGAAGGCCAAGGCAAAGAAGAGGAATGTCGAACAATGGAAGAAGATAAGGTAGAAGAAGAAAAGGGAGAAGAAGAAATACAAGGGGAAGGGATGGATGCAGGAGGTGATGAACAAGGAAAGGCACAAGAGAAAGAGTTGAGGGAGGAGTAACCTTAGGATCTCAAAACTTATCACTTATCCTCCATGTTTCCCCATATGAGCTAGTGACTGCATCTGGTAAACCTACTTGGTTTACCAAAGAAATCCATCTTAAGAGAAGGACTTATACAAATGACGTAGAAGGGAATGAAATGAGTATGGAATTTGTAGGGAAAGCCTTCCAACAAACAGAAATGAGTGTGCCTGCAATGACAGTATCTTATGTCACGCAAGACACTAGAGGTCACTGGAATACATAGATAGCAATTCCTCTCATGAGCAGTTCTCAAAAATCAGCCACATTAGAAGACTACACATTCAAGGAGGTGGACTTGGGTGAACCTACTAGAGAAGGGAGCAAGACACTGGCAGCCTTAAGGCTCAAGCACACTCTAGGGTTCATGAGTAAAGATGAAGAAACCATAAAATCATGGATGGAGCAAAATGAGGCCTTGAAAAGGTACATTCACAAGGTGGTAGGTACCATTGACCCAAACTTCCCAGAAGCTTCATTACAGGCCATGCTAGACAAAAGGGCTACATCAAATTTGTTGGCAGGATTAAACCCTTCCTTCATCCAAGAAAGTGCAGATTGGAGGAATGACTTTGAGAAATTTAGAGAGGAAGCCATTAGGCTAGTATTAAGGTCATACAGAAATATCTTGGTTGAGGCTAATTTGTTGATTGATCTTGTGGAGAATGATGGTGGTCTAGATTCTGAAATAAATAAATGGCAAGCCACCTTTAGAGACTTGGAAGTGATCTAGAAACAACGTTTCCAGATTCTAGTCAAGATATATGAGGGGGAGGAACTAGACAACTTCAAGGCATGGATCAAGTGAATATCTAGGAAATTTGAGGTTTAAAAGAGATATTTGGCCTCCATAGGAGGAAAGCACAAGGAAGTCATAGAGTGGATAAAAGAGATGGATGTCTTCTTTATAGGGATTGGCCTCAACTTATACAGGGACCAAGACAAAATTACCCTACAGCTGTCAAAGGAAGTGGTTCAGCAATTCAGGGATATTCTAGTAGGTGTTAGCATGAAGGAGGCATTACACCAGATGTTCTATCTAAAAGAAGAAATGGAGAGAATGTCCAAGCATGAAGAAGAGATCAAGTTCTTTTCTTCTAAATTGACTATCTTCAGAGAGAAACAAGAACGAAAGGTCACCAAGGTGAAGAGGAAAGAGATCAACTATGAAGAGGTCTAGGAGATAGTGCATAGGCTCAAAGCAGTGCATCCAGAGGTCTTTCCTAACTAAAATCACAAAGTCCACTCAGCAAGTCAGTAGGACAAATTCTACACTTGGCCATTTTCTACCAAGGTAAGTTCAGCCTTTCAGCATTTTAGCCTTTCATCCTTTTGGCCCTCTAGCTTTTTGGCCTTTCGACCCTCCAATTTTTTGGCCTTTTGGCCCTCAAATTTTTTGGCCTTTTTGGCCTCCCAAATATTTCAGCCTTTTCGGCCTCCGACAAGTCTAAAACTTAAGACTCCTCTGAATTGTGTTTTAAAAAACTTAAATTTTTTGGGGCACTAAAAGTTTTAGAGTAGAGGTTGGGGTCAAAAAATCTGGGTGTTTCTAGTGAGATCATGTTTTTGCACACTAGTTGAACTCTATATTAGATTGATGGTTAACTTGAGTTAAATATGGTGGGACCAAGGGTCCCCTATCAGTCTCCACTGCCAGAAGAGCCTCCAGATGAAGATTCCAAGAAAGACTCCAAGAATCAAGAAGAAGACTCCAAGTTCTCAAAATAAACCCACCTTCTTTTATCTTTCTCTTCTTGGCGAGTTTGACCCTCCTTGCATGGGAAAATTGATTGTAAATGGATTCAAGAATCCATGCAAGTTATCTAGCATCAGTTAATAGTAGTTTCCTTTCAACAAAGTTTTAGTTTAACTTTTATAAATTAATTTAGACTCTGTGATGCCCTAATTTTGGGAATTCAGAGTACTTGATTAGAAGCTCTATATATTGTAATCAAAAAATCAATTTAAAGGGTCGGATTCTTAATACAATAAAGATAAACATTTGGTGCTTCATTCGTGGTGTGTGAATTGCTGCTACCTATGAGAAATTATTGAATGTATGCTTGCATTTTTCATTATTTTCAGAGAGCCTCTTGTTTATTGTGTTTTGAATTCGCGTTTCTTTAGTTGGAGTTTATTGTTTTTTTCTTACCTTGTTGTGATGAATGCATGGAAGAGATCATCTTTGGGCTTAACAATAAATATATCTCGTGGGTACGCACATCTTGGTGGCTTCATGATCTAAGGGATTTTGAATATCTTGCATGAGTGAACATATTTTGTCTCCAAATGCTTGTATTTGTGGGGTAGTAAATTGTGACTTTGTCTGATTTGCGCTTCATGGGTTTGTTCTAAATCTCCCCAATCATTTAATTCAGAAGGAAGATTTTATAGCAGTTTATGTCCATAGGATTTAATTTTTAGTCATTTGTTTTATTTTCTCATTACTCTATTCTCTATTACATTCTACTTTCAATTCTAAAAGTCTAAAAATCTTCAAAAAACACAAAATTGCATTTTATTTACAACATCCATATATGTTAAAATGGAAAATATCAAAAATAACTAAAGTGTTTTGCAGTTTGATGTCTTGAACGAACCAGGAAAGACCTTGTAAACATTCACATTTATCTTCAACTGAGTAACCAAGTAGGTTGTTACCCGACCCCAGAGAACCTTAGGAATAACTCCATTATTCTTTCAAGAGAGGAAATTGAGCCTCAAGATCCTAGAAAGTTGGCTTATGTCAAAACAATTCTCAACAATATCTACATTTGCCTCTCTATAGTCTTCTTTCCATTAGTGCTTCAATCTCATCAAGTCCTTTATCCTTATTATAACTTTCACTGTCATTTCTAATAGCATGTTAATGACTTGAATTACTTATTTTCAAAGAATATTTGAATGCATATTCTATAGATGGTAAGACACTATTATCAAAGTTGTTCATCTCAAATGAAAACAGTCTACCAAATAGACTATCTAAAGTAACTGTATTGTTTGCAATTGCTCTCATTTCTTGAATATTAGAAACTCTAATAGCATACATAGGCAGTAAGGTTCTTAAGATTTTACTTACCACTATCTCCACTTCAACTACACCTCAAACTCCTTGGATAGCATTGACTACCTCTTTTTTTCTATGGCTATACTGAGTGATATTTTCTCCTTCTTTCATCCTTAGGTCATCAAACCTCCCTCTTAGGCTTTTTGCTTTGTCTCTTAGTACATTAGCATCTCCTCCATGTACCAGCTTCAACTTATCCCACATTTTCTTTTCAGAGGTGCAGGTTTTGACATCTTCAAACTCAGCATTGGTGAGTGATGAGACAAATTCTATCATCATGCAATTATGATCATGATTTACTCTTAATTGCTCAAGAGTGTGAGGTCCTATAGACAACACATATTCAGTATCAAGGTATTGAGTAGCATCATTTCCAATACCTGATAGGTGGAGTCTTATTTTTCTTTGCCATGATGCAAATTTGTTTTTATTCAGCTTGGGCACATTTCGTCTGTTCATCTTGTTATCTTTTGCTTGAGCTGTTAAACTCCCTTTCTTAGCACACAAGTTATGATACCAATCATTAGTAATAACTGAGAGGGGGGGGTGAATCAATGGCCTCAAAAATATTCCAATTAAACAACCCAAAAACTTAGTACCACAATATTAAGCCTCTACTTATCTTCATTCCTATAAGATGAATGCCTTCAAATATACTTTTCAAATTACTACTGCTAGGAATTCTTTGTTAAACCTTATTCTTTATGTTTGCCAAATAGCAGTCTTTCAATTTACTGAAAAACACTAAATTACTTAGAGTATACCGATCAATCCAGATTAGCTATGTATAATGAAAAACACTAAATTAATGACTCATAAACACATTGACACATGGATTTTTAATGTGGAAACCCTGTTAAGGGAAAAACCACTTGGGACCGGTAACCCAACATTTTCACTCTTCTGAAGTGATCTCGGTGAAGAGCCAACCCTGTTAAAGGTTACAAACACACTGTTAGGTGTGACCTTGTTAGAGGATTTAAAAGATTAGTTTGTCACTTGATATCAGGCATTTCTATGCTACCTTCCTTGTCCAAACTCTTCTAGTTTGTCAAATGGTATTTGGCATCTCATGCTATCTTCATGATCAAACTTTTTGATACTCCTTGGGTTGTATCTCAATATAGAAAGGATCTTTAAATCCTGCATGGTTAAGAGACTTTTTGAATCAATGGTTAAACTGAAATAGTATGATCTATTCACATATACAACTTATACTTACAGATTTTCAGATCTATTCTAAGCTCATAAAAATAATCTGATCAATATATCTTTTCAATACCTTTGCTCCACTTTTGTTCTACTTGGTGATGCTATGCTTTGTTGCTCAGTGTCCATAGAAATCTTTAGCTCTTTCCTCAACTTGATTGATCAGGACTGTATGAATTTTTTCTTCATCATTTTCTCTCCAGCATCCTCTTTTTCATTCACTCCCCTTAGTTTTTAATGAATTAAGTTGTCTCTTTATAGACATGATATCATCATTTCTAGGTTCTTGATTTTGTTGATCTTGGCGTGGTCCATAATCATAGCCAATCTGATTTAAATCAAAACTCTTTTTTTATCTCACAAATATCTTCTTGCCAACTGGACAATACAACTTTAAATCCTTTACTTATCTCTGGCTTTATCTTGTCGATAAAAACAATTATAACTACCAGTTAAATCTATATTTAGCTCTACCAGCTAGATGTTTTTTGTTTCTGAACTCCAGTTAACTTTGGTGTTTTAACTCATTGTAAGCTTTGGTGAACACTCCAGTTCTCCTCAGGCTTCTTTGTTAGGGTTGTCTATCTGTTAGTTTACACTACGATTATGGCCGTTGGGTATACTTTTGATTCTACTTGTCGGTAATGCTCGTCAGTGTTCTTGCTCCGACATCACTGTGACTTGACTTTCGGTGATCTTTGTCCATCGGGTTCCACTAGCTGTCGGTGTTTGAAGTCACATATTGAATGCATATATTTTATGCATTACTAAAAGCATAATATTTATCTCTCTAATTCTCTCAAGTCTTTGACACTTTGATTATAACCAATTACATTATATCAAGTTGACATCAATGAAAATACAATCCATTAACTGATTTAATGTATTGCATTATCTTTCTGCAATTCAGTGATCAACTTAACATCTTCAAACATTCAATCATTTACATGTCATCAGGATTTTGTACTTGCATTACCGAAGAAAAAAAGAGGTAATAATTCTATATTTGTGGTTGAGGATTAATTTTCAAAGATGTCTCATTTCATGCCTTGTAAGAAGACAAAAGATGTAGTACATGTAGCTGAATTGTTTTTCAGATAAATTATGAGATTACATGGGTTGCCTAAGAGTATAGTTTCAGACAGAGATAGTAAGTTTGTTGGTTATTTTTGGGGGATAGTTTGGAAGAAGGTGAAGACTGAGTTGAAGTTTAGTTCTAAATTTCATCTATAGATTGATGGACAAATAGAGGTAGTGAACAAAAGTTTGGGTAACTTGTTAAGATATTTGGTTGGAGAAAAGACTGAGAATTGGGATTTAATCCTAGCACAAGAAAAGTTTGCATATACTAATTTAGTGAATAGAAGTACAGGAAAGACACTATTTGAGATAGTGACAGGTATGAATCCAAAAGGAGTAACATAATTAAGAAATATTAGTAATGAAGTCAAAAGGAGTGCAGATGTAGAGGAACATATGAATGGATTGCATGTTCAAGTCAAATAACATTTAGAAGATATGAACCAAAAGTATAAAGAGAGAGCAGAAGTGAATAGGAGACATAAGGAATTTCAAGTAGGAGATGAAGTGATGGTTTATTTGAAGAAGGGTAGATTTCCAGTGGGAACATGTAACAAGCTAAAGATGAGAAAGTTTGGACCATGTAATATGTTGAGGATATTTGAATAGGAAATGCATATGAAGTGGAGTTACCAGAGGACATGGACATGTCACCTATAATTCAATGTTGCAGATTTCTATGAGTATCATGAGTCAGATTGTTGTGAAAGGGAAGAATCAGTTGTTGACCAAGAATATCATGAGAATCAGATGGATAAGATAGAAGAGATTTTGAACAACAGACTTGGTAGAAGTACAAGAGGTAAACAATATACATAATATATTGTCAACTGGGAAGACAAACCAATTGAAAATTCTTCATGGATTTCTCAAGATAAGGTTAATCATCTTGGTTTTTATTTATCTCCAGAAAAGTGAGAGGCTCATTTTTTTAATAACCCTGGGTGTCTGATGCAGGAGCATCTTGGGATCTTGGAAATCTTGCATCAACCAAAAATAATTTTTTTTCTAGTTTTACAGTTTGTCTGTTGTTGAGTTTCTTTTAGCATTTTTTCAATTTTGATCACTTATTATTGTGCACCTCACAAAGTGTTCTTGGCATAATTTTTTACCTTCACCTAGGATCACACCTCAATTCACTTCTTTGCATGTGAGATTTCTTGGATTTCTGGCGGGACACTTAAGTTCTTCAAATTTCACTACCAATTTATATTTTTTGATCTCGCGAAGGATTTTCCTGGGTAGCAAAGCTTCATGGCGCATATCTCAATGATCTTATATGCATGGTCAACCTAATTGTTGGTTCTCTCATCATGTTTTATCTATTTGTGGGATATTTTTATGATTTAGGTCCTAACCTATAATGTAATACATTCTCCCATTCTTTGAGAATGTAATCTTTTCCCCGACCGACCTGATGCTTGTGAAGGCTTTCTAAACTGATTTAATTGATCCTTAGTGGGCAGTTCATAGACAGATAACTCCTCAAGATTAGCATTGTAGATATTTCTCAAAATTTAATCTGTAATCTGATCTGTATGCCTGGAATACAAGCCTACATGTTGTTGGGCAATTTGTTGTAATTTCTTGAATCATGATTAATGTGATTCACTGATCTTGCTTACTCTTTGTACTATTTCATTGTTTTAGTTATTGTTTCCACTGGGTAACTCTTGCTGCAAGAATTGGACTAACTTATTTGAGGTTCCTCCCGTCCTTGGCTGCACCACTTGAGCTCTCTTTAGAATTGTTTAGTTAGTTCATCATTCATTATGCTCCTCATTCATAGGCTTGAATCAATATTTATTCCTTTATTTGTTCATATACTTAGAGTGGACCCTAACCCCATAGTCTACTAATTAAAAGATGTCATATTCACATCAACTAATTATTCTTAACTATTTTAATTTATATTTTTTAACTCATCATTGAAAACAAATTAGCACAAAAAAAATAGTCATAATTTATATTCATCTTTTCAATATAATTATCATGTAGAATTCAACATAATAGAATAAGTTTTCACTTAAACATGTATTACAAATATCATAAAAATTAGAAATCCAAAAATCTATCATAAAACAAGGAGATTTAGAAGGATATCAAATTTTACCAAAAATAAAATAATATGAATATTAGTTAATATTTTACAATTTAAAAATTATGATAAATTTTTCAAAAGAATCTTTACAATTAATAACTATTTTTATTTATTTATAATTTTAAACTAAAAAATTTGAACGTTATTCATTACAAACTACATGCTTATTTTTAAATATCTACATTTGAAATTTTATTGATTATTTTTTTTTTAATATAAAATGTCAATTTTTTTTATTTTTATCTTCTTTCTTTTTTTAACTTTTCAAACTTTGTGTAATGCATCTTACTAATATATAATTCAATCAACAAAAATGGAGTGGAATGAGAGAAAATTGGAAAAAAATAAAATAATGACACTTTATAGGTAGCATATAATAATGTGATACAAAACATTAATAATTATTTATATGTGTGTGTTATCAAACTTAATTTACATCTTTCTATAGTAAATTATAGTATATTTATTTTTTAGATTTTATTTATAAATAGTATTGTTTTCAAATTTCTTTAGATGTAGTTAAACTTTAATAAAAAATCATGTTTATCTATAAATATTAGTATACATAAACCATTATCTTATAAATATTATAAGTTATTTCTTATAAAATAATTATAATATTTGTTTCATAACTTGAATCATTAGATCATCATAATAGAGTTAAATGAAGAAGGTTGCATCTATCAAAAATGCATGAGGCCCACTCTTTTAAGGCAAGGTTTTTTACATTTATAAACTTATTAAATTGATATTAACATTATTGCTTATTACACATTATCATATTTGAACTTATGATCTTAATAATATATGATATCATGTCTAATGTAGTTTAAAAATTCTATGCATACTTGGTGATATTTAATTAGTAGCAAGATAGGTTATATATAAATTTCTATGCATATTTGTGCTATAAGTGAACTTTGTTCCATTTGGAGTTGAAGATGGAGATGTTTAATGTGTTTTACTAGGGTTTTCTTTATTTTTTTGGGTAATATTAACTTGAATTTTCAGATGATTTTATAGTACTTGTATTTAAGTTTTTTTGGGATGAATTTTCAATTATTGTTCAATGGTTAGGATTTCTTTCTTTCACATTCTAGGTTTTGTTTCTCCATCTAAAAGTGATTACGAAGTATTTCTAGTATACATCAGTTCTGATTTTAATAGGGTGACACTAGTATAGAGTAATATCAACACTATATGAGCCTCTTGCTTCAACTTTCAATGCATACTTTATCTAAGTTGGTAAACACACATATTGAGTATGATATTTCATGTTCTTTCAGGTCTTTTAGACAAATTAATCCTATCATAGACATCTAAATTCATCAATAAATGACCACACTTGACTTTACCTTATCCTAGCCAATTAAATAAATATTATTATTTATTAATTCATCCTTAATCTTACCCTTTATATTTAATTAAATAAAATTTTATTTATTTAAATAAATCTAAACCTTATCCCTAAATTCTCTAACTAAATCAATCGATCAATACCTACTTAATTAATTGATAGGCTAAATAATTAATCTTTATTACTATATTTTCTAATAATTAATTATGTGCCTCACCCTAATTTTTTGTCCAATAAATCCTAACCATTGAGTCCATCTATATGGAACAGGACCTAAATATCCATCATGCAATAAATGTCCCTACTCTCCTCTTGCTCACACATGTATGATCCTACAAAGGTCACCTCATGACCACCCTACCTCTTAAACATGTCATAGACATATATTTTTCTTGAGCTTCTTATATGTGCTCACACATACATTTGAGCACACCTAGCTCTCACACCTCCATTCTCCTTGTGAAACTTGGCACAAGGCTAAGCACTCAATCTATGCCATCTATTTCAATCAATCCTATCCATCCATTCATCATCACGTCTTGGCCATTGATTTTTCTCATAGATAATTTATAAATTGAAGTCCTTTCACTAATTTTGATCATCCACTCTTATGTTATTATTTTGTTGTCCAAATAATTTTTAATCCACCTTCTACATATGCATTCTTGTTGTCATTCTTCTATCCAATCTATCCTAAATCCTAACAAGGTAAAAGTACAAATCTATTTCAAACTTTGAAATGACCAATATTGGTCTAAATTTTAACTTAAATCAATAAAACAAGCATGCATGATTTGGATTTAAAATAATGTAAACTAATAGAATGTGTATTTATATTTATATTTTTCAAAAAAATTAAAAAGAAATTATATTGTATTTTATAATAAATTGACTATATAATTTAGTTGCTAATAAAATGTTGAGAAATGAAGTTACATGGAAAGTCGTTCTTTATTTAGTACATTTTTTATTTTTTTTTAAATGTGTATTTGTAACTTAAAATTTTAGTGCATGGATTTATTTTTTTATTTTGATAATACATTTTTTTAGAATATTACATGTGCATGTATCAAAAATAAACTATTTCCATTCGGAAAATCACCTCTTTGTCTTAACAATTTATTTAAACTAGAAAAAAATATACTATTTTTACACGGTCTTTTATCTAGCGCACCATATTTTTTTCATATTTTTAAATAAATTTTACTATTTTATTTACATGATAACCAACCTTATATTTTGGTGATGGTAACCTACTTTTAGTAATAATAAAATATAAAAATAAATAATAATTGAACTATGAAACATTTATATTTTTGAAATATACACTCATAGATTTACAGAAGGGTATTGTTAATACTTTTGAAAATAATAATTTCCACAAGTAGGAGTTGTTAAAATGTCAATTTTTTAATAGTTTTATTTTTTTGTAAGCTGGCCTCAAAGTGGGGTTACATATGCATTTAGTGAATAATTTTAGTTGCAAAAGTTGTGAAAGTATCTAACTTAGCTAAAATGAATATAGCTAGCTCATATGTTTGACCAAAATTGTGTTTTACTTTGAAATACATAAATTTACATGTGCTTATATGTTGTCCAAAAGTGTGACACAACTTTATACTTTTACCCAACATTATGTTGTTGGTTTGAGCAACCACATTCCATCTACCTACACAACATAAATGTAGCAAATCAAGTGGACAAGGGTGCATCTACTTTCACTAAATTTATGAGATGATAAGGTAAAAGATAAGGTCACATTGTGTATTTCATTTACTTATCTATTGTGTGTCCTTTTACTATTTTCACCATTGTCTAATTTTGTAATCATATCAATCACTCACTTATGTTTCTTTTGAATGCATCCATGCTTGTCTCGTAAACCCTAAACTGTAGTACCACTAGAGATAAATATTTGTATGCATTTTATATTGTAACATTAGATGGTTTACCACTAGATCATATGCATACCATGCTAGAATAATTCTTATCAATTCACCACTAGAACTAGTGTATTTTATTAGCATGTTTAAGTATTGAACAAGTTGGTGTGATCAACACTTTTCGTTTGAACCAACTTAGACATTTTATCAATGCCTTACATTAATTTACATTTCCCAATGAAGAAGAGTTGATAGAGGTCAACTATTCCACCTAAATTTCATGGTTAACTTGTTAGTGTCATTTCATTCTGTTTGTACATATATTAGAGTTTACAGTGTGGTTGACACACTTCATTATCTCATCTTACTCAATGTGAATTAATGACATACATTTTATATTTAATTTTTAAAATAAGGTAGGCTAGCTTGTATTAATTAAGTAAAAGTAGGATTTGAAAGGTCCCGAAACCTTGTACAAAAAGATCAAAATATATACATTGCTAATCAATCCTTAAGAAAGTTCAAAACAAAAATGAACAAAGGCCCACAGACTTCCAACTGATAGCACTTAGCAAAAGAAAACAAAAATAGAAAACACAATAGAAAAGGACAGTCGAAAAGACAACAAAAATGCAAGAGGCAGCAACTAGCAATTGTCCCTTAAATCTTTAGCCTACTCCACTAGAAGCTCCATGTTGCTCACTGAGCTATTTAGGTCTTCCAAATCTACATCTTTTTTCTTGGCACTAGCACGAGTTCTGATACTAGTACTCGTACCCTCTTTGGTTTCTTTGCTTTTGTCCCCCCTATTAATCTCTATTTTCTTGACAATGTTCTTACTTTGATCCGCAAATGCCCTTGGAATATGAAAACTTTGATCACTGATCTTCTTAAGGGTATTCTCTAATTTATCAACTTTTTCTTTGAGAGTAGAGATTCTAGCTTCATAGTGGCTACTCTCAGCCTCTTTACTCATATTGTTCAATTTTTCTTCCATGACCAACACAGTGCCTCCCAACTCCCCGAAAGCCTCCCCTTTTTGAATGGCTTCCATCTATTCATTCAGACATGAGGCCATAGGTTTTTCACCAAAGGTGGCCTTCTTAATCATATTCACCATTTTTCCTTGTTCTTTGAGGTAAGCTTTCATGGACACATTGTCCTGAGCTATAGTAGCCATAAAATAACTGAAGGAAAGAATACAATCCCTCTGATCCTACTCAATGTTAAGACCCTCTCTTATGTTGGTAGCTTTAACATTGGATTCAGTAATTTTGGCCTCATCAGTCTTCTTACTTTGAGAGTCCACCCTTTCCAAATTGATACCTTCATTTATTCCAATGTCATCCATTGCCTCATCTTTTTTATCATCTTCTTTCAATTCCTTTTTCTTGGTTTTCACGGGACTTTCAATTAAAGCCTCCTCCTCTTCAGAGGACACCATGATGCCCTTATCTTTGATATTACCCTTCTCCTTCTCAAAAAAAGATTAATTTTTATTTGCAAAAGGAATTTTTCTCTTGCCACGCTTCGTATTTGTTTCCTCATCCTCGGTCTTTGTATCTTCTAGTTCAAAATCATCATCAGAACCTTCCCATCTTTGCTTGGTTTTTGGGAATTTGCTAGAAGAACTCCCTTTCAAATTCCCTTTCCCTTTAAAGCACTTGTATTATTATTCATCTTGTCCTTTGTGTCTACATTAAATTTGTCTCCCGAGTCATACTCCTATGTATCCTCATCTCTCAGAGAGTTGCCCTTAAGAATTGGCCTTTCAACTTTTCTCATTTTTAGCATTTTGTAAATAAGGACCATTAAACCTTGATGTGATGCATGGTCACCATAAGGATCATTCTGAAGATTTTTCATAGTATGATTCAGGGAGCTCATAAGATAGAATGGAATATTGATCTTCTCATCATACTTAATGTGATTTAAAATAACAAAATAGTGCCTGTAGGCTCGAGATAATCTACCATAAAGAGTTAAACAACTGATTGTAGCATACCGAATGAATCTCCAAGGAAGGATTATGTTATTATAATGAACCCACCTACCTTCTTTACTAGTCTGTTAGCCTCAATTTCATCTTCTAGAAATTTGGCATGAGCTCTGTCTAAATAACTTTGGTCCTGATAGAACTTCATACCCTTTTGAGGTAAACCTGTGGCCTCAGCAATCATCTCTTCATTGATTTCCACCCAGACATTGTGGAAGTACATTTTTCCATTCTTCCAGTTTTTCATAAATAAATTAGTTACATTAGGGTCCTAACCTTGGAGCTTCTCCATATAACCAGCAAAGCCATCTTTCTGAAGAATATCCCAAAAATCCCCTTTCTACTTCCACTCATTACAACTAGAAGGCTCATCTTTTTTTTTCATGCCTCCCATTTTGGAAATTTTTCTGTGGTTGTTTCTCTAAGCAACTCTTTTGATTGCACAACCTTCAATTTTATTTCTTTTCATAATCTTGTGCAAAATGACTAGAATCTGTGTGAGACGATATGATGATGGAAAATAGCGTTGATTGAAATTACCTTACCATTATTAATCCTTACATAACTCGTACCCCCATCATTAATTAAAATCTTTTCACTTATTTGTTTTATGTGGATCCTCTCCTCTAATATAAGGGCCCGTTTGGCGCATGGAATTAACTTATCCAGAATAGGCCTACTCTAGAATAAGGGCCTATTCTGGAATTAATTAATGCTCAAAATGAAAGCTGGAATAAGCTATTCTGCGTTTGGATCCCATAATGTGGAATTGGAATAAAAGGTTTTTTTTTTTTTTTTTAATTAATTTGAACAATATGTATTTTTAACTTGTGTACACACATACACATACACATATACACACATACACACACACGTGTGTATATATACACTTATATGCACACATACACACATATATACACATATATGTGTATATATACACACATAGGTGTGTATATATACATGTGTGCATATACATGTGTGTAATGTGTATATACACACATGTGTGTGTATATGCATTACACATGTGTATATACACACATGTGTGTGTATATACACATTACACACATGTGTATATATACACACACGTGTATATATATACATACCCACATTAAAAAAAAAGATTTAAAAAAAAATTATAAAAAATATAAAAATTAATAAAATAAAACAAATTTGAATCCATAAATAGCTTATTCTCGAATAAGAAATGAATTCCAGCTTTTTTTTAGAATTAACTTATGCTGGAATAAGCCCCAAAATGGGGATAAGTTTTCTAATTCAAGAATAAGGAAAATGCCCACAAAGAGAGAATAAATTTATTCTAGCATTAACTAATGCTTATTCAAGCTTATTCCAGGTTAATTCCTAGCGCCAAACAGGCCCTAAGAGATTTCATATCATACAAAATACTAATTTCATTATGCCAAGTTGTAATTTTATCATTTCTACATGCATAGTTGGTCACCCAGTCAGCTGCCACATTTCCTTCATGATACACATGGGTAATGACACACTTTTTCATAGATATTATAATGTCCTTAGCATTTTTATAATATTATCAATCGACCAAGAAGGTGTCAAAGTTTCATTAAGACATTTTATAATATTCAGAGAATCCCCTTCTAACCAAATTTTCTTATAGTTGATCTCCTTAGCTAAGAGAAGGCCATGCAAGGTAGCCATTGCTTCAGCCACATGGCTATTTTGAGTTCCTATTGGGATCATTTAATAGCTTTGCAAATTCCCTTATCATCCCTGATCACAACTCAACAGCCAACAATACTAGGGTTGCCCTTAGAGGCACCATCAAAATTGATCTTCATCCATCCCAATGGGGGGCACTCCCAATTCACCTCATGCCTAGGATTATTTTGATTTAACAATTAATTTGAATGCATCAATTCATAGAAATAGCAGTTTCCTCCATGTTTGAATTGTCTTTGATGTCCATAACTTTATAATTTTCAATTATCATACTTTTGATCTTTCTGTATAGAACCTTAGGGATATTCGACTTATCTCT
Source organism: Thuja plicata (assembly GCA_018584345.1). Classification (NCBI taxonomy): domain Eukaryota; kingdom Viridiplantae; phylum Streptophyta; class Pinopsida; order Cupressales; family Cupressaceae; genus Thuja; species Thuja plicata. The sequence continues at coordinate 1,673,237 of MU224845.1, read as the reverse complement.
GAATATTCTGTCATTCCTCTCTTTCCAAATAGCCCAAGTGATGTGTCATAAAGCAGTTCACCATATCCTTTTTATGTTTTTGTTCTTGATGTTGATATCCCAAGAGCTGAACATACTCTGAATATTGGAAGGGAGGACCCAATCAATATTGAAGGAATTCAGGAGAAGAGACCATATCTCATTTGAATAGGAGTAGTGAATGAACAGATGGTTAACTGATTCTTCCTGCTTTCTACACAAGAAACACATGTTAGGAAAATACAGACCTCTAGTTTTGAGATTATCAATAGATAAGAATTTATTTTGGATCATCATCCAAAAGAATATATTAATTTTTTGAGTTAGGCATTTTATCGAAGCTTTGGCCCAAATAGGAGTTTCAATATTATCATAGTTCAAATAATAGGTAGATCCCACAGTGAAATTGTCACTAGTAGTCCATTTCCAAATCAGAGAATCCTCCTCTTTGTATAGGGTAATGGCATTAAGAATTTTGTTTAAAGATTTGAGAGAAGGGTCTATAGCAGATAGGTCCCTCCACTGTTCATTTACCCAATAGTCATTAACTTTAGAGCCAAATCTGATTTTGTAGAGATCATCCAGAGGACCCCAAAGGGGGTTCTCACCAAGAGTGGAGTCACCAACCCAAATATCTCCCTAGAAGTCAATTTTATCTCCTTTCCCAAATTTCCACTTGACACCTTTTCTCAGGATGTTTTTAGTTTTAATGACATTCTTCCAGATACAAGAACCAACCAAATTATTTTCAAAATCCAAAAAGACATTGAGAGAGGGAGTATTCCTTTTATATTTATTATGTCAAATCATGCTCCATTCCTCTTTAGAAGAATACCCCCTCCATCCAAGTTTAGCAAGAAGGGAATCATTCATGCTTTTAATCCTTCTTATGTTGAGCCCTCCTTTATTTTTAGGAGTACAAAATTCATCCCACAATATCAGAGAAAATCTCTTAGCTTTTTCAAACCTAGTCCAAAGAAAATTCTTTTGTATTTTTTCAATTGTATCAGCATATTTATTAGGAATTTTGAAAAGACTGAGAGCATAGATAGGGATACTTTAGAGGGAAGATTTCAAAAGAAGCACTTTACCTGCCTAACTAAGAAGAGCCCCTTTCCAACCAGCAATATTTTTGTGAAACTTATCCACTAAAGTACTCCAGAAGGCCTCAGGAGGAATATGACCAAGTGGAAGTCCCAGATAGATAGTAGGTAGCTGCCTAATTTGGCATCCCATGATTCTACTAATTTTTTCTTGTCTCTACTCTAGGGTATTAATAAAGTAGATGTATCTTTTATCCCAGTTAACAGATTTACCAGTAGCCTTTCTATAACTATTGAGAATCTTGTTGAGGTTTCAGGCTTCAAATATTGAGGCTTCTCCCAGAAATATTGATTCATCCATAAATTATTGATGGGAACACACATAATTGGAAGAAGATGTTCTAAGACCTTTAAGATCTCCTTTTTGAATAGAACTGTAAATAAATCTCCCCAAGCATCCAGCCATAATAACAAATAACACAAGCGATAGAGGATATCCTTTCCTAAGACCCCTTGAGGATTTAAAGAAAGGAGAAGGGGATCCATTAACTAAGACTAAGAAGGAGGAGGAAGTGATAAGCTACAAGAGAATCTTAGTAATTTTGGGACTGAAAGAAAAATCCAAGAGAATTTTCTGAAGCAAAACCCAATCAAATCTATCATAGGCTTTAAAAATATCAATTTTTAAAATAAACCCTTCTTTTCTAGCCATATTCAAAGAGTGAATATTTTCATGGACAGTAATAATGGAATCTAAAATTTACCTACCTGGGACAAAACCAATTTTTTGATGAGAAATGAGTCTAGGAATAAGAGACAAAATTCTAGAAGTAATCAACATAAAAATGATCTTGTAAGAAGAGTTACAAAGACTAATCGGCTAGAAGAGATACATAGAATCAGCCACAGCTCTTTTGGTAATAAGAGCAAGAAACGTGCCATTAATTTATTTGAGGATTATTTTGGATCCAAAAAAATCTTTGATAGCATCAGTAACATCTTTTTGAACAATAGTCCAATAATACTAGAAGAAAAACATAGGGGAACCATCAGGACCTGGTGATTTAGATCCTTCAAAGGAGAAGACAACCTTCCTTATTTCTTTGTTAGATTGAATAGCATAGAGATTCAAGTTGTCATTATCAGTAATAATTTAGGAAATACTAGCCAATATATCATGTTGAAGATCCTGAGTCAACTAATTATTCTGGGTCAACAAAGAGGAAAAGTAATTATTAGCTTCCTTAGAGATTTCCTCATCCTTATCCGGAACTCTACTAGACACATTGAGCTTAGATATTCTATTGGTTGCTTTATGCTTGAGCATTGTCATATGAAATAATTTGGAGTTTATGTCCCCTTCTCTAAGCCAAGTATTACGATATCTTTGCTTCTAGAATATTTCTCGTTTGTGCACAATATCATGGTATTTAATCAAGATTTCACTCTTAGTTTATTTACTAATATTAGTATAACCATCCAATTGAATAGAATCCTGAACTTCTTTAAGTTCCATCAAAATGTCAGCCTTGGAAGAGAAAGTATTACCAAAAGTTTCCTTATTCCAAATTTTAACATTGTCTTTAACATTTTTCAACTTATAAGTAAGTCTATACATAGTTGTTCCCTCAATCTTAAGCTTCCACCAACCTCTAATTTTTTGGCTCATATCTGGGTGAATAGTCCACATTTTCTGAAACCAAAAATGAAAATTCCTTTTCCTAGATATAGGATCAGCAATCAAGGAAAGAGGGCAGTGGTCAAAACCTGCTCTAATAAAAGCAGTTAAGGAGAAGTTATAGTGTTGATACCAATTATCAGATATGAGGGTGCGGTTGAGTCTTACTTGGATAAGCCCCTCACCTTCTCTTCAGTTGGTCCAAGTAAAGTTGTGACCTTGTAAGTCAACATCAATAAGGGATTGTCTTGTAATGAAATTCATCAAGTCAATTATGCTTTCCAAGTTGGGTTGGCTGCCTCCAAATTTTTTCATTTCCTTGAGAGGAGTATTAAAATCTCTCATAAAAATCCAGCTTTCATTAGCAAAAGAATTCCTAACCTAGTCAATTTTGTTCCAAAAAGTTATTTTCTCATTCTTAGTATTAGGAGCATAGATGTTTGTAAGAATCCAAGTAGTTCCATCCTAGATGTGATGAAATATGAAGCTATCCATATTGTTTTCCTAATAGATGACATCACCTCTAATGACATCACCATTCTATATAGTAGCTATTCCTCCAAATGCACCTTTCGAGATACCTCCACAAATTATTCCATTTTTGAAAAACTTAAGAGTTTCAACCTTATCCCTAGACATTTTTGTTTCCTGAATCAAAAAAATATCAGGTCTATTATCTCTAACCATATTTCTAATTAAATCTTGCTTATGAGGGTTATTTAACCCTTGGATATTCCATGATATAATATTCATTTCTTTTTGGTTATACCCACCTGAGTGATGGTCCTTTGAGTACCATCCGCTATGTTTCCAGTTGCCTCCTGATTTATTTTTCTTGAACTTGGTGGCCTCCTTGGTGGAGAAAGATGACTTCCTCCAATATCAGGAAGATTACTTTTTTTTTTGAGCTTTCACTTCCATACCCTTCTTGTCTTTAGTTTTGTCAACCATAGTGAAAGGAATATCTTTTTCCTGCCCTTCTAGAGCCCTATTTACTTGTTCTTGATCCCCCCATTTAGGATTTTTTCCATCATTATCCCTCACATTGGGAGATATATTTTGGGTCATTTCAGAAAGACCTGGTCCTAGAACTATATCTTACTGGGTGTCAATGAACTCATTGTTCCCAAATTTCATCTCTGACTCCCCCTGCTGCCTATTATATTCTTCAACCTCTTGAGTGGTTGACTGATTATCCTCTAGTACCATCTGGTTGTTGATCTTCTGACTGATGATATCTTTATGCCCATACTCAAAGGTATCTTGAACAATGTCCCATATTTGTTTTATGTCATTTGTATTTTTATTATCAACTTTAGGATTAGGATTAGCATGTGTTTTTGTCTCTGTTATATGGATAATCTATTCCATATTATTTTCCTTCTCATCTTCTTTTTTCTCATTCTCATAAAGTTTATCCCCCCTATTCTTAGAATCAGAACTTAAAACTCCTTATGTGTATTCTCCATTCTTATCAACAGGTTTCCACTCCTTTTTCTACTAGGTTTTCTTCTTAATATTATTTAGGCATTTTTTTGCCTAGTGCCCTACCTTTTTACATCAAAAGAAAGAAAATGGGATTGATCCATATTCAAGTTCTTGAATCCATTTCACAAGTTTAGATTCCATTTCTATCTACTCTAGCATATCAACCTCAGGGACTATTCCAACACAAATTCTACCATGCATCAATATTCTTCTTGATGTCGTAACAGGGTCTATAGATAATAGTTCACCAAATGAACTAGCTATACCCACAAAAACATCTTTATTCCAATACTCAAGAGGGAGCCCAGGGATCTTTACACAAATAGGGATTTGGACTATGAAATCCTCATTTAGGGCCATATTAGGATACCATTTCTATAAGACCATTGTACTTTATACTATACTCCATGATCCACTACTAATGGTCTGCTTCCTATCTTCTTCACACGAGAAGAAGAACAAGAGATAGCCTCTGTTCATGGTGACAACATCCACTTGTCCTTTAAGCTTCCATATTTTTCAAGAAAGGCTCTTACAACTTCAATATTTGGTCTAATCCTAATAAATTGAGCAACTAAGGAGTTCTCTATTCTTTTTATATTATGGTCAATAACTTGATTGGGAATAGCTCTTGTATATTTCCCTTCAGAAATATTCAAAATATTTCTAACAGACGGGTAAATAGACTTACCTGAGGGTTTGATCCCAAAAAGGGATGACCATTTTGTTATCTCTTTTCCCATAATGGGACCCCAACCTGGGTCCCCACAGCCCATAATACCATTTTTTTTTTCTTCTTGTTGTCATCTCCCCAAGAATCCACAGAGATTCCCTCTGTGGTGGAAGGACCTGCATCTCTAGCATTGGCATTCCCCACTGGAAAATTTTTAATTTGGTTTCCCGCCCATGCACCTCCGCTTCTCGCTTTCTCCCTATTGTTGACCATGGTTGGATGAGTGCTAAGAAGGATATTGTTGAGTACACTAATATGGGTTCTTCTAAGACAAATTAAAATCACGCAAATGTAAGTGTTACCAATAAGGAAATAAAAATTTACTAGAGTAGTAAATAAATAAATTTAAACCTAAATGTTGAGAGAATTAATAGCAAGTATATAAAACTATGTAATATCAAGAAAGGATTTAGAATAAATTTGTGGAAGTATTTAGGCCCCAATAATTTTTCCTTTAAGTAAATAACCATGGTTACAACTATATTGGTCTAGAATTTGGATTACATTTAAAGAAAGATTTTAAAAATTACTTAAAACCCTAAATAAAATCAACCTTCAACATATGACATGGATTATTTTCATGAGATAGTTTCCAACAGTGAGAAAATAATGAGATTAGATATGCAAAGAAAATATTAGGAAAATAAATTATCCTCAATAACTAATCAAATATCATATACAAATTATAAATTGCCTTCTTAAACATAATTTCACTTTTGAAGAATTCCACCCGTAGACTAAAAACCATTCCATATTTTATTTGTGTGACTTTTTGAAGCCCAAGTACAAGTAGTAGAAGGTTTCATATAAGTACGCTCATTTTACAAGTGCTCAATCTCAATTAGAGTGCTTTATACTTCAACTCCAATATGTGTAAGACTTTTTTGAAGATGGATGCAGGTCCATGCATTACAAGAAGATTTTGGAAGTTTTTCTAGTGTATTAGATTCTCTTAGATTATTATGATATAATTATAAATAAAAATATTAAAAAATTTACTCTTCAAGAATAGGTGTGGAAGTTATGCATTTATCAAAATATAAATAAAGAAGTAATCTTACCTAAATGAGTCTTGGTTAAAAATATAACTAAAGTGAAACCCTAGATTTAAAAAAAAAATTGAGCTATGAGACCACGTGTAAACAAAGCTATGAACAATTTTAGGCAAAGAAGTTTAGATTGATTAAGATGAAAATAAAGAGCTTTTTTGGTTTATGGTTCAAAGTGTATTTTTATAATTTGACACTATTTTTCTTCCACATTACATTATCTATTTTATATTTTCATTTTTGGGCTATACAAAACATATTCACCTTTACTTGTACATTTTTCCTAAAATAGGATAGTGTTGAAAACTATTTTTAAAGGACTATTATAAATAAAGAGAAAAAAAAATGACTTTCTTGATATAAGTAAAACCTTGTAGAAAATGCAAGAAAATAAAAAAAATGTGTCAGAATTACTTCAATACCTTGATGGAAATGACATAAAGTAAATTGAGACTAGAATCTAGAAATTCAAACTATGACTAATGTGTTAAATACATATGTAAGATGCTCATCCTTGATATATTAATGAATAAAGTGAATTAGGGTAATACCCTAAAATACAAGTCCTTGACATACAATCTAAGTTGTTTATATACAAATTAATAGGTAATGGTTATGTTTTTGGAAATTCAACATAGGAAAATAATATATTTGAACTTCAAAAGTGAAAAAAGAAATTGCCTATGTAGCTTTGTTTAGAGAAGAAAACGAAATATGAAATATGCTTAGTGCTTTTCTAGAACTAATGTATCTTGCATATTATATTGTTGTTTCACAATTAGGATAAGCTAGTGTGTGGAAAGAGACAAATTAATTGTCATCATTGAGCATCTTTTAAACCGTTAGTTATGGCATCAAATAATATACATCATTAGCTATGGTTGGCTGGGTAAATGCTAGTGTCAACCCCATTTTTCCCATGAAGTCAGTAGAACGTTCGCCACCACGCTGAACCGAAATGTCTCCAAGGTGCACTAAGCACAATTGGAAAGAAATATTTAGAGCCTCATATCTCAGACCTTGTAAGAGGTATCAAAAAACTATCATGTGCTACAGGACCATTTTTTTAGGCCTACAATAACCTCTCTCTGTTCTGGGAGATTGGACTTTGTTTTAATTTGACAAGGCAATCTCGCTTGATGTCAAAACTTGCAGTGATGCACAATTGAAATTTGAACTATTGAGTATCTTTCAAACCATCTACGCCATTAGCTCTGGTTGGTAGGGTAAACACTGGTGACAACCCCAATTTTCCTATGGAGTCACTAGAACATTTTCTACCACGTCAGATCAAAGTGTCTCCAAGGTGCATTAAGCACGATTGGGAAGTGATCTTCCGAGGCTTGTATCTCGGACATCATGAGAGGTATCAACAAATTGTCAGGTTCTAAATGACCATTTGACTGAAGCCTACAATAACCTCTCTCCATCCTAGGAAATTAGAAATTTGTTTCAATTTGGCAGGGAAATCTCTCTTGATGCCAAAACTTGTAGTGATGCTTAGTTGAAAGTTGCACCATTGGGTATCTTTCAAACTGTTAGTCCTGGCATAGAACCATTAGAGACATTAGCTCTGGTTGGATGGGTAAACACTAGTGACAACCCTGTTTCAATCATGAAGTCACTAGAATGTTCATGACCATGCCAGACCAAAGTGTCTCCAAGGTGCACTAAGCATGATTGGGTAGTGATATTCAGAGGCTCATATCTTTGACCTCATGAGAGGTATCATCAAACCTTTAGGTGCTACATGACCATGTTGTCGAGGCCTACAATAACCTCTTTTTATTTTGGGATATTCAACTTCATTTCAATTTGGCAGGACAATCTTGCTTGATGCCAAAACTTGTAGTGATTCTCAGTTGAAAGTTACACCATTGGTTATCTTTCAAATCACTAGTCGTGGCATCGAACCATCTGTACCATTAGCTCCAATTGGCCAGGTAAACACTAGTGACAACCCCATTTCACCCACAGAGTCACTACAAAATTTGTGACCATGCCGGATCGAAGAGTCCCTAAGGTGCATTAAGAACCAATGGGTATGTCAGTGAGCATTCTGACATGCCAAAAGGAAAAGTGTGACCATTAACAAGGTAAAATTACCCAACTGGATGCAATAGAAGAATCAATTTGTGCCCACCATGAACAGAAACATTGCTTCTCCAAGGATGATTTAGAATCATAATGTATCCCAAATTGTTGTTTAATCACATTTCAAACAAACCTTCAAAGCATGCAGGGTACCCACAAATATATGTAAGGCATGGATCATATAGAAAAACACTTCTAAGGCATGATTATATTCATGAATGTATGCAAGACATGAATTCTAATACACATAAGGTAGTGATCATACACTCAAGGCATGACTGATACATCTATATATCCATATAGCAAGAACCACACATGGATATGTATGAATGCATGAATCATACACATAGTTTGTATACACTTATGAAGCATACATATGAAACATGGATTGTTCTTAAGCCAAACTGAATACTCATAGTGTATGAATTCACTTGTCATGAATCATACACATGAATATTTGTAGCATATAGGACATGAACCATATACATGAATTCATTTAAGTTAGAAAGCATATATGTGAATACATAAAATGAAGTATATACATGAATTTATTGAAGTCAAAAAGTATACACATAGTGTATACATATATGGCATGAAGGATACATAGGAAAATAATGTAGCACATAAAGCATGAATTCAATTAAATCATGAAGTACACACGTGAACACATGTAGCACATAAAGTGTACACATAAATTTTCTTGTCATGAAGCATACATGTATGACATAGATTATGAAGCATACACATGAATTCACTTAAGTCATGCACGTAGCTCATACACATGAATCTAGGTTATGAAGCATATACGTGAATACGCATGAAGTACACACATAAGTACATTAAGCTATAAAGCACACACATGAATATATGCAAGTCATGAAACAAGAATGCACTTAAGACATAAATCCTACACATGAGTGCATACACACAAATGTATTTACATACTAACAATGAAAAAATGAACACACAATTAACAAATTGAATCGAATATCAAGTTTCATATATATCTAAATGAGCAATAATCGTGTACATATCAAAAATGGCATACATGCCAAATAAATAATAGAGTTATAAAAATGTGGCATCGACTATGTCAAGGTCAATAAATACAATACAAATGTTGAATATATAAAAAACATTGTTATTCAATGACCACAATTAGATCTATATGTCTCTATGAATATCTACGACTGTGTTTGATCATCAAAATTGAGCCTCTTCAAAGGAGTCTGTGGCTCACTAGGTATTTACACAAGACCAATTCAAATGCTAAATCAGATATCTTTTCTCAAAATAACTAAATAATGGACTATAATTTGTTGGTAGTTGAAATTTTTATTACCTCGTCTCTTTCTTCTATACTTGGGTTGTTCCCTAAAGCTGATGAGCCCCTTCTTGGGTGAGTTGGACTTCTAACAAAATGTAAAGGAACAGGATCCATGGGAAGTCGTGAAGGGGGTTGTAATAGGTAAAACAAAACCAAAATAAGTTAATAACATATATGTAAATAAATACTTAAAAAATGCATGGACTAAATAACTAATGCATACCAAAGCCTTAGATGGATCTTGTTTACTGGTAGGAGGCACAACCACTGATGAATCGATTGTGATATTTTCTTGTATGGTAAGTGATAAAAGATGTATAGTCATAGAGGGATGAATTAGGGCTTTCTAAAAAATACAAAATTAATCCAAAATAAGTTGACAATAGGGTTTCAACTAAGAAGGCATGCATACCTCTTGCCTCTATTGTGTTGGACCTCCTATTCAATGATCGAGACTCCTTACAAAATAGAATGACAAAGGATATGTACGAATTTGCGAAGGGAGTCATAATAGATAAAAGACAATTAACACAAGTTAATAACCCAAAGTTGTTGACAAAGACTAAAAAATAAAAAATGCACGAACTCATATCTAAAAGCATATGTCTAACATGCATATAGAAAAAATGCATACTAGAACCTCAGATGGCTCTCTTGTACTCTTAGGAGGCATCATCATTGATGAGGCAGCTATGACCATTTCCTGTATGAAATATTATAACATATGTCATAGTCATAGAGGAAGGATTTCTAAGAGATTTTGAACAAACAAGAATGCAATTGAAAGTAACTATAAAAATGTTACCTCTTCCCTCTCCTGAACATTAGTGATATCGGGTGCATTCATTAATTCTGCAAAACCCAATTATTTCCATATATAGAATAAATAAGTCAGGTGCATTCATCAATATAGAATACAAGTACATGTTTAATAATAATACATTTCAACAAATAAACTTAAATTATACTGAATTACCTTTTCTCATTTGGGTGTCCTCAAGGATTTCTTTCTTTGTCTTGGTGTCCTCAAGTCAGGTGGGGTACCCTAGCAAAAATAAAATTAACATAGGAGAAACAAATATGATACCGGATGGATTCAATTAAAATTATAAACAAGAGATGTACAAAATATTATACCACAAAGCTTTGAAGGCCAAAGTCAATGGAAGAAAGTGTGATATCATCAACTTTGGGAATCTGAGTAGCTGAAAAGCCCTATAAAACACCAAATAAATATACATATATTAACAAAAGATATTTTGAAACCAACATATTATTCTATTTTTATGAATATTTAAAAAAATTTACCTCGAGTGTCGGATCTAGGTGTGCATGTCTACTCGAATGAACACTCTCTAGTGTGCTTGTATCACTTGTTGCACCCTGCAATGCATTTTATTCATGCATCAATTTAATTTTTTCTCTAAATAACAATTTATTTACTTTTATAAGATTTAGGTGATTAATTAATAACATGTCAAAACACAAATAAACAAACCTGTTTCTTCTCTCCATAAACACCATTATCATCAAGTCATATGTGAGGCCCACATGATCAATAGTGAATGCATGACATCTACCCCCACAATGTGTACACGAATGGGATATCAAACCATCCTCATTCACATTAGTATCTACCCCAACACATATACCCTCACAACTAGGGCACATATGCTCAATGGGTTTGGCTGAGCCAAATATTGCATCTAATGATGATGGAGGTGGTGTAGCTGTTGATCCACCCTCTGCTTTAACAAACTATGTGCCAAACTCAATAATAATGTCAATTAATGATGTGGCTGCGTGAAGATTCTATAATACATAGACTCCTTTAGGACTACTGGAACCGCACATGAACCATGGGTTTTTTAGCTAGAGGCCTCCTATGTTGTGGTTGTACCACCTTATGGGCTCTAGCTCTATCTTGTGCAGAGCCTCTCCCTCTACTCTAGAACTATCAGATGTCAAAGTAATTCAGCTTCTTTCTGAGGATAAACTCACAATATAGATTTCTCAAAAAATACAGAGGCACCTCTCAATTATTATATGGTGGTTGGTCAAGGACCATATACCACCTATCTCAAAAAGTTCATTTCATTCTATTGTGAACACACCAATGTATAGGAAAGTGAGTCATATTTTCTTCTAGGTTGCTACTAGTAATAGGATGAGTGAAAAGAGCACATATGTCACATTTAAGTATGCCCTTCTTTTTCACTTGATCATATAACAACCCATCTGCATTAAAATTCTTGACATGTATCCCTCCATGAACCCCATTTGGTAACCTCCCTAGATACCTCATTTGCACTATTGGTCATTCTTTCTAGCATCAAGGAGAGGGTTGAGTGGTGGTCAAGACTAGAGGACCTCAACCTATAGACCAATATAGAATTTTGGGCACTATTTTGTGTAAGGCATTTGATCAGATCATCTTGTGTGGCATCTACGCGATCTAATGGAGGACATGGAGGGTTTACAAGTGGTAGTGGTTATTGAGGAGCATTATTTTGAGGTTATGGAGAAACATTTTGTGGTTGTGGTTGTTTCTCATGTGCAACATTTTTGGGGTTTTCTTCTATTGCTTGTGCATGAGGTCTTTGCTTTTTTGTTTGGGGAGATTGTCTGTAGAATCTGACATCAAATTAATTTTAAAAAAAAAAACATAAATCAATTAAAAAACCCTAATTCAATTAAAATATAATAAAAACAATTAAAACACTAAAATTTTACATTTTCAACATGGTGTCATTGTTTCAAATTGATCAAAAATCCAAATGGATCCAAAACACGCTCGGGTTCTGATGACATTTTCCTTCTCCATGCTGATGTTCCTCCATTTTTAGCATTGGAAATGGCCCAATTCCATGATTTTTGAGGAATATAATGTTCCTCAAAACTCATACACATTTTGAGGAACATTTTGTTCCTCAAGACCCGTACAGTTTTTAAGGACAATTTTTCTTTTTTTATTAGTTTTTGCTAGGCTTGGTAAATGTTAGAATAACTAAGAGGGGGGATGAATCAGTGGCATTAAAATTAATTCCAAAAATCTAACCAAAAACTTATCTCTCACTTATAATACCCTCTAGTTATCTTTCAATCCATCAAGATGTATGCCATAAATAATTCTAACAAATATAACCTGCTCGGTAAGATATATTGTTTATCTTTTCTAGACTTTACCGAATGGTAGTAAATAAACTTAGTGTTAATCGACCAATCCAATTTCAATAATGTGTAAGGAAAAATATCAATGCAGTAAAACATATACACATTTGACACATAGATTTTAACATGGAAACCCTACTAACGGAAAAACCACCTGGGACAGGTAACCCAAAATAATTTCACTCTTCTGAATTGAGCTTGGTGAAGAGCCAACCTTGTTAAAGGTTACAATATACACTATTAAGTGTGACCTTGTTAGAGAATTTAAAACTAATAATTTGTCTTTTGACCTACCACTCACTATGCTGTCAAAAAGAAAACTTTTTGATACTCTTGAGTATCTCAATACAATAAGGACTGTTAAATCCCACTCGATTAAGATATTTTTAGAATCAATGGTTAAACTGATATAGTAAATGATCTGTTCGAAAACAAATTTAACTTGCAGATATTCATCTCTATTGTTAGTCCAATAATACTTATCTGATCAATGTGCTCTTCAATTCCTTTGCTCTCTTTCTTTCTTCTACTCGATGAATGCTCTATCCATTGTTGCTCAGTGTCCGAAGAATTCCTTGTCTATGTTCTTCAGCCTATATGATCAGATCTGCATTAAGAATTCAATCTTCACTAGAATATACTCAAAATTCCTCTCTACATAATGAATTCCTTGTCTCTTTATATAGACATTATTAGCCACTCAATCTCCCTCTTTTTGTCGTAGATCACTTCTTGATCTGTAAAACTCGTCATGCTTTGATTTATCTCATAAATCTCTCCTTTAGTTTTATTCCACAAATCTCTCATTGATAACTGTGAATAAAACGTTCATTAAATCTTCTTCCTTGCTTTAGCTTAACTGATTGTTGAAAATAAAACAATCAATCAGTCAATCCCTAAATATAGCTCTGCTATCCAAGTAGTTTTGTCATTCTTCAACTTTGTTTCTGATCGGTCATCAACTCCAGTTATGCTCAGTAACAACTTCACTTATGCTCGGTAAATAGCTCTTGCTTAGTAACACTTGATCAATTACTGTGGTGCTCAGTATACAGTGTGAACTACTCCGTGTTCATTGTCTGTTAGTGTTTACTGTCTGTTGGTGTTCACTATCTGTCTGTGTTCACTATCACTCAGTTTATACAGACCTTTTAAGTTTTACTGACAACATAAACTTTGTCTTTTCAGATCTTCAAGGTTATGACCAATATGTGTATGAATAATTATACCATATCAAGTTGACATCAATGACAATACGTTACATTAATTGATTTAATGTCTTGCATTCACTTTTTCATCTTGATGATCATCAACTTATCATCTTCAAGCATTCAATCAGTTATAGTTCATCAATCTCTTCCTTTGGCATTAATGGCAACATACTATGAAATATGTAGTGTAAAACATGTCATAACATACAAAACTTATTGTTCTATAACTAATTCAAATATCTGAATCTCGGTAAGATCTTCTAGCTTAGATTCAATTATGTTGTGTTCTTTCAATGGATAGGTGTAGCAATTTTGTCTTCTAATTATGTATCTCCCTTTCTAGTAGAATCTCTTCTCCCTTTTCTAGATAGATATGCAGTGTTAACTCTCTCCAATTCTCTCCCTTTGATGGATGGTTATTTCATTGAATATCTCTCTCCCTTTAGATGTTCTTCTCCTTGATGTATATTTCATTCAGTCTTCCTCTCCCTTTGACATTAATGCCAAAAAAAAAATTACAGCTCTGAAGTAGCCAACAATTTTTTTCTCCCTTTGAATCTTTTTGTCCCTTTAGTGGATGGATATGTCATTGTAGCCCATATCTTAGCTTGCATCAACATGAATAATCTTCTGATAATGTGTAGGTTGATGCAGCCTCCTAGTTAGCTTAGTGATTAGTAGACAAAGGTCAAACCCCTAGTCTATTCCTCAGGTACTCAAATGTATCTTTTAGCAATGGTTTTGTGAAGATGTCTGCTAGTTGTTCTTTGGATTGTACATATTCCAATATCACCTATTTCTCTTTTAATTGTTCCCTCAAGTAATGATGCTTAATAGCTATGTGATTTATCTTAGCATGCATCATAGGTTTCTTTGAAATATTTATTGCACTAGTATTATCACAATAGATAATTACTGGGTCAAGAATTTCCTCATTCATATGTTTCAACAATTGCTTGATCCATGAAATGTTATAGCAATTTGTAGCAGCATCTACATATTCTGCTTCTACAATTGATTGAGATATGCATCCTTGTTTTTTTCTTATCCATGTGTCAAGTTTGTCACCCATAAATAATTATCCTCATGTAGTGCTCTTTCTATCATCTATGTTTCTAGCCCAATCAGCATCAGGATAAACTTGTAGCTCAAATTTTCTTTCTTTATTGTACCACAAACCATAGTCTTCAGTATTCTTTAGATACCTCAAAATTATTTTAACAACAGTCATGTGTGATTCCTTAGTATTAGCAGAGAATCTTGCAACTATACCAACTGCATGTGCTATATCAGGTCTAGTGTGTACAACATACATTAGTTTACCGACCATAGATCTATATAAGGTCTGATTTACCTCAGTTGTCTTGTCTTCTTTTGTCAATTTGCATCTGGTTTCCATAGTTGTTCCAACTAGTGTTGAGTCCTCCATATTGAATATCTTCATAACTTCCTTGATGTATTTGGATTGTGTGATGTAGTTGCCTTCATCCTGTTGTAGAATTTTTAGACCAAGAAAAAATTTGATCTCTCCAAACATTGACATTTCAAATTATTTGCTCATTTCATCATAAAATGTCTTGCATAGCATATCATTACCTCCAAATATGATATCATCAACAAATATCTCAGCAATCAAAGTATTATCATCAGTTTCTCATTTCAAATATAGATTATCATTGTCACTTGTTCTAACAAATCCAATACTAATGAGATAAGTGTGAATTCTTTCATACCATACTCTCAATGCTTGTTTCAATCCATACAAAGCTTTGTGTAGTTTACAAACCATGTTCCTCTTCTTAGGATCAACAAACCCTTCAAGTTGTTCAATGTATACCTCCTCTTCTAGTATTCTATTCAGAAATGCAGATTTAACATCCATTTGGTATACTTTAAATCCTTTAAAAACAACATAAGCAAGTAGAATTATTACTCCTTCTAGTCTAGCAATGGGTGCAAAGGTTTCTCCATAATCAATACCTTCTTATTGTGCATACCCTTTGCATACTAGTATTGTTTTTTTCATTGTGACTTCTCCATTCTTATTAAGTTTATTTCTGAAGATCCATTTGGTTCCAATGACATTTTTGTCACTCGGTCTAGGTACTAATGTCCATGTTTTATTCTTCTCAATCTGTTCAATCTCTTCATTCATTGCACTAACCCATTCTTGATTCTCAAGTGCAGCATTAACAGATTTAGGCTCAAAATCACAAATCAAACATCTATTGTTAAGATACTTACTTCTTGTTCTCATTCCTACTCTTTTGTCTCCAATGATTTGGTCCTCTGGATGGTGTCTTCTGACATATTTTTCAAGTATAGGTTCAGATCTATTTTCTTCATTTTGATCTTCATCACCTGGTTCAGCATTGTGAGCATTTTCCTGATTCTCAATGTGTGCAGCTTGTTTCTCGGTTGCATTGTTCTATCACTCAGGTAAGATTTCAGGTTCTTCAATGTAGACAAATCTATTGTAATCTTCAGGTTCCTTTCTACTTTCCTCATCATTTTTCTCAGCAAATTGATCCACTTTAACATTTATACTTTCAATAATTTTTTTAGAATATTTGTTCAGACATTTATAAGCTTTGCTTTTAGTAGAATATCCTAGAAATATTCCTTCATCACTTTTAGAATCAAGCTTCCCATTTCTATCATCTTTCAGTATATAACATTGACTTCCAAAAATTCTAAAGTAACTCACATTTGGTGTGAATCCATACCATATCTCATAAGGTGTCTCATTTGTGTCTTTCTTCAATTGAATTCAGTTCATTGTATAGACAGCAGTACTTACAGCTTCTCTCCAGAATGTTTGTGTGATGCCTTTTTCAATCATCAATGTTTTGGCACAATAAAAAATTGATCTTTTCCTCCTTTCAACCATCTCATTTTGTTGTGGTGTTCTCGGTACAGAAACCTATCTTGTAATCCCATGCTCGTTACAAGAGTTCATGAATTCATCATAAATAAATTATCCTCCTCTATTTGATCTTAAACATTTCAGTTCTTTTCCACTTTGTTTTTCAACTTTAGCTTTATATCATTTGAACATCTTAAATGCTTCATATTTCTCTTTTAAGAACATGATAGTCATCATCCTAGAATAGTCATCAACAAATAGAATAAATTATCTATCACCATAATAGCTCTTTGTTCTCATTGGTCCACATAAGTCAGTATGAACTAACTACAGAATAGGATTAGATGTGTAGGTTTTTCTCTTGAAACTAGACTTTTTCATTTTTCCTATTTGACAATTCTTGCTCATAACATGGTCAGACTTTGAAATACTCTGTAAGCCTCTCACATTTCTTTTCTTACTTATCTTAACCATGTTGTCAAAGTTCACATGACATAACCTTTTATGCCACAACCAAACATCTTCATATCTAGCCAATAAACAAGTGGTCTCAATATCATCAAGATAGAATAGATTACCTTTTGTTTGTTCACCAATATCGATCAAATTTCTTGTTCCATTATAGATCATTACCTTTTTGTTCTCAAATGAAAATCAGTGTCCTGTGTTATTCAACTTTGAAGTGAAACACTCAACAAATTATAGTTAATTCCTTTAACCCAATATGTATTTTCACATCTGATCAAATTATTCAACATGATGGTACCTTTTCCTTCAACTGGGCAAGATGAGTCATTACCCATCCTAACTGATCCACCATTATAATATTCAAAAATTTCAAACTTTTCTTTATCTCCAATCATGTGATGAGTACAGCCACTATCAATAATCTAGACATCAATTTTCCTAACTTTAGATATGAGTGTTGTTTCAACATACCTTTCTTCTTTGTCTGAGTCATCCTTCATAGCAAAAAATACTACCTCAACATCTTCATTAGAATTAGTACCAGAATTTTCAGCTTTGTTCTCAACCAGGTAACAAGCCTTCTTTCCTTTGTCCTTGTAATCTCAGTTATCTCTTCTTTCAGAGTGTCGGTTGCTTCTGTAGTCTCGGTATGTCAATAATTTTTTTCATAAGATCTATCATTTTTTCTTTTATCCTTTCTCTTGTTAGGGCATCTAGCAAAAAAATGTCCAATTCCTTTGCAATTAAAATAGACCAATGGTAATTTACCTTTATATCTTCCTTTACCTCTATGTAATCTTCTAGCCATTAGTGCTTCAAGTTCATCAAGTTCTTGTTCATCACTATCACTGTCACTATCATTTATCATAGTGTATTTGTTACTAGATTTTCTTATTTTCAGAGAAGATTTGAATGCAGACTCAATAGTAGGTAAGACAATGTTGTCGTAGTTGTTCATCTCAAATGAAATAATTCTACCAATCAAACTATCAAGAGTAACAGTGTTATTTGCTACTGCTCTCATTTCTTGAATTGCAGATAATCTAATAGCATAAAAATGGAGTAAGGTTCTCATAATTTTACTTGCAATTGTTTCTTCCTCAAGTACTCCTCCTACTCCACGGATAGCATTAACAACTTCTTTGATTCAGCTACTGTACTGAGTGATGTTTTCTCCTTATTTCATTCACAGGTCATCAAATTTTCCTCTTAGGCTTTCAACTTTAGCTCTCAGCACATTGGTGTCTCCTCCATGTACTAGATTGAGTTTTTCCCACATTTTCTTTATAGAGGTGCATGATTTCACATCTTCAAATTCAACATCATTTAGTGAAGAAGCAAGTTCTATCATCATAGAATTTTCTTCATGTTTCTCTCTCAAATGATCAATAGTCAGAGGTCTAGTAGGTGAAACATATTTAGTATCCAAGTATTGTGTAACATCATTTCCAATACCTAATAGATGAAGTCTTATCCTGCTTTTCCATGATAAAAATTTGTCCTTGTTCAACTTAGGCACATCCCTTTTACTCATCTTGTGATCTTTAGCTTAAGTCCCTTCTAAATTTTCTTCCAAGCACCAAAGCTCTGATACCAATTGTTACAATAACTGAGAGGGGGGGGTGAATCAGTGGCCTTAAAAATAATTTCAAAAATCCAACCAAAAACTTATCTCTCAAATATAATAGCCTCTAGTTGTCTTTTAGTCCATCAAGATGTATTCCATAAATAATTCTAACAAATATAACCTGCTCAGTAAGATGTATTGTTTATCTTTTCTAGACTTTAATGAATAGCAGTAAATAAAATTAGTGTTAATCGACCAATCCAGTTTCAATAATGTGTAAAGAAAAATATCAATGCAATAAAACATATACATGTTTGACATAGATTTTAACGTGGAAACCCTGCTAAGGGGAAAACCACCTAGGACCGGTAACCCAAAATAATTTCACTCTTCTAAAGTGAGCTCGGTGAAGAACCAACCCTGTTAAAGGTTACAATGCACACTGTTAAGTGTGGCCTTGTTAGAAGATTTAAAACTAACAGTTTGTCTTTTGATGTAGCACTCACTATGTTATCAACAAGAAAACCTTTTGATACTCTTGAGTATCTCAATACAATAAGGACAATTAAATCCCACTCGGTTAAGATATTTTTTGAATAAATAGTTAAACTGATATAGTAAATGATCTGCTCAAAAACAAATTTAACTTACAGATATTCAGATCTAATGTTAGTCCAATAATACCTCTCTGAACAATGTACTCTTCAGTTCCTTTTCTCTCTTTCTTTCTTCTGCTTGATGAATTCTCTGTCCTCTATTTCTCAGTTTCTGCAGATTTCCTTGGCTCTTTTCTTCAGCCTATATGATCAGATCTTCTTGAAGAATTCAATCTTCACTAGAATATACTTAGCATCCTCTCTACATAATGAATTCCTTGTCTCCTTAGATAGACATGATTATCCAGTCAATCTCTTTTTTTTTGTAGATCACTTCTTGGTCCATAAAACTTGCCATGCTTTGCTTTATCTCGTAAAACTTATGTGTGTTACCTTTCAATTATTTAGCTTGTTGTAAAATAAAATGGTGTGTATCTTTTCAGGATTTAGCAACTTGTGTGTGTTACCTTCCAAGGAATTAGCAAAAAAGTGAAAAGAAAAAATGCGTGTCTCTTCAGGATTTAGCAACTTATGTGTGTTACCTTCCAAGGATTTAGCATGCTGAAAAATGTGAATAAATGTAAACTATAGTACAAGGGAGACCCTATATATGCCCCCCTCCTTATCATGACTACCTACTAGGCAGGATAAGGAAGAGGAAGAGGATACCTTCTTCACAAGGTAAGGAGATATCCAGCTTAACAATGTATACCATATTCTTAGCGAAGAGCCTTGACCCTTACATCCAAGAACATAGATAATCGTAAAATGGATATGTTACTTATGGAAAAAGGATCCTCAAAAAAAAAGGAAGAGATATTATCAGCAAGAGCCCTACCCTAGAGACGTGCTTAAGATAAAATTCCATCTTCTAAAGAAAAGAGGGAACAAAGATTCAATCAACAAGCCCCATGTAATCAAGAGGAAGAGGAATCTTTGGATGAAGGAATCAAACTCCAACCCAAAGAAAGAGCAAGATTTTATCAAAAACATAGTTTGAAAAAATAAAGAAGAGGTGGTGACCTAAGACTATCACCTCTCATATAAGAGGGTATCAATAGTCAAAACACAAATATTTATAAAGAAATAATGTTGTAAGATAAACACATGCCACTAAGATAAGGAAAGAAGCTCCTTAGATAGAGGAAGAAAGAACATACCTTTCCCCCCAGGTGTGAAGGCAAGGGATATAAATTATATCAAGAGCTTTCATAGCAAAGAGATATCCTTACAAAATAAATGTTTTAGAAAAGATATCATGGATAATTTATAGGGATAGAATATTGAAATAATAACCAATTAAACTCAACACAAAAGATATGCTAAGAGTAAAATGGATCCTAGAAGACTGGAATAAGATACCTCTTTCCCCCCAGTGAATAGACAAGAGGAGAAATGCAATCTAATTTGTAGAAGAACAAGGGGAATGCCCTATATCAAAATTATGAAGAAATTGTAATACTGCATGGGAATGACATATAATTCCCAAAGTAGCTCTTTCTCTAACATATAGTTTGAAATGCACATAGTCAACAAGTAAATGTTTATTACTATAATGAAAAGGACATTTATATTTAGAGAGAGCGTTTCTCGGAATGGGTTTGAAGATTTATTTCTTGGAATTCATTAACTGGACATACACCTTTTTAGCCACATCTTGAGGAGTATTAGGGTGATCTAAGGTAGGTGTTGGAAGAAGAATATGAAGAGGAGGATGATAGTTACGATCAGCTACCTCAAATTGAGAAGGCGGGAAGCCAATACCATGCATATTTTGTTTAGGAGACACATGAATCAGGTTTTTAATGCCATGTTCATTAACACCAAGCCCTAAACCCTTAAAACCTTGTTTATCAACCATTGTGTATCATGTAGTGTATCTATCTTGCAAAGATTCTATGGGAGATGATTGATTATTGTGTTCATGAGAAAATGTTGTGTAAGGTGGAATGATGGTTTTGGGAGAAGTTTCTTGGGATTTTCCTTTAATATTATCACGGACTGGATAAGGAGAAGGTAAATCTAGGAATTCTTGCACATCCTCATCTTGTACCATAGTTTGAGCCTCTACAAAAATGTGAGAAGAACTAGGGATGGAAGACGAAAGAATAGGAGTAGGAGTATTAGGAATTGGATTATGAAGATTAGGAAGATTAGGAAATGGTGTATCATCTACCAAATTCTTCACATAATCCAAAAGAGTAATGAGTCCATTACACAAATCCTTAATAAAAGTTTTAAAAGTAGGGAGACTAGTATTGGTCAATCTCATAGTGGCATAAGCAAGCACACCATGAAGAGTGATGAATGTAATAAAATGGAGGATAGTCTCACACACATCATAAGTACTATAAAGAGATGCTAAGAGAAGAATAATGAGGAAAATAGCCATACACCAAAAGATCTTCATAATGAATGAAATGCAAGAAGTGTTTTTGTATATTTTATGAATATTTAAATTTTTATTTTTGTATTTATAAATGAAAATTTTAATCTAAGATGTAAATATAACACCAAAGAGAAGGAGTTGTCTATCACGGGTTCACCAAAATGTAAAGGAAGAAAAATCTTTCATTTTGTATTTATTTTGTTTTATTAGGGTTTGATTGTGTATTTCTCTAACCTTTGCATTTAAATTGTGGTTGTATTGAAATGTGATTATGAGGAAGATAAGATGTTCCACCTTTATCCCTAAATGCACAAATGCAAGATCCAAGTTGATCAACCCAAAAGAGGGATTAATGCACAAATGAATCAACCATTTGGAAATGAGAGTGAAGAAGAAGATCTTAAATTCTATTAATTGACAATGTAGATATGATAGTAATTGAAAAGGATGAGAGAAATTACTAACCTTGAAGAATTACAGATCAAAGAATGATGTTTTCTAAGGTCTGTAGACTATTTCTAGAAAATCTGAAGTATGATCCGAAACAGGAATGCGGAGACGAACAAAACCCAAAAATTATTTTCTGATCTGACACCGTCTTATAAAAAAGGTCGACCTTCACCCACAATGTCACCCCTGACCCAATAATCTCGACCCTGACCTACACAGCATCGACAGAAAATCTGTTCACAGACCCCGACATAAAGCCGAAAAGGGTATCCATATCTGAGTCCAAATCCGCAGTCCCAAACCTGTATTTACAAGAAAAAGAGGTTTGTTAGTTGGGGGGAGGGGTTTGCCTTATTCAAAACCCAATTTAGGAATTAACCTTGAAATCAATGAAGTATAGAAGGCTAGAAAGTAGTAGAATTGAATCTAATAATGAAGCTATGATATTAAATAGATATGCAATTGTAATTCAAATGTAGCAAGTATGTAAGTATGAAAATTTGGACTCAATAGAAACCATAAACCTCCATGATTGTATGCTTGAAATCCACCTTGAAGAGATGATGAAAGAGTCTTGAGGATTCACAAAGGATCTTGAAGGAAGATCACACCATCATGATGGCTAGATCTAGGGTTTGAATGATGAATCTTGAATGCTTGAACCAAATCCCTTCAAAGGCTTGAAAACTTGAATCCTTAATCTTCAATGGAGAACTTAAATGCTTGGGGAGAAGAATTGAACACCTTGAGAGCTTGAAAAAATGTAGAATAATGGATGCTTGAATGTCCTTTGAATGCTTATTTGCCTTAGCGCTTGTTACTTGATCATGGTTAGAGAAAATGAGAGGAGAAGGCTCCCTTTTATATGAAACTAGGGCACAATATTCTAAGGAGGCTGGAATAGGATAATTAAATTCCCATTAAAGCCTTTACCCCTATGAGAGGACCTATATTAAATATAATTTAGGAATAACCACTTTGGAACCCAAAACAGCCGACCCGGAAGCGGGAAAATTAAATTTTGGATGATCCTCGGCAACCGACAAACTTCCAGATTTGAAAGGGGGACCCTGGTCAGGGTCAAGGTTGACCCTAACCTAGGTCAAGGTCAAGTTTGACCTTGACCCAGGGGGTTAGAACCCCTAGAAAACATGCCAGGTGGGGTAGAAGGTGCCCAAAGAGGCCCATTCAGGGTCCTAAACTGGCACAGAAGTAGGGGATGATGCAAAAATGAAGGGATAGTATAATGGAGGTCAAAAACATCCCTTAAAGAGGGCTAAACATTCTTATCATGGAAGTGCTTCTGTTTTAAGATGATACAGGTTCCTTAGTTATTCACCAAGTTTTGCAATTATCTCATTGAATTTATTTAGCAGATCATTAGCAGTCTTCAATTCTCCTTTTAGTTTCTCATTTTATTTCATCATATTTTCATTTCTCCATAGCGCTTCTTGATTCTATTCAATATTTTCTTGTAGATGTTCATTTGTCTCATGTAAATGTGCATGCAATGTACCAACCTCTTTTTTGGATTTAAAAATTTCATCTTCCATAGCTTTTAGTGCTTCATCCTTGGCCTTTAGGGCATCTTATGCAACTTTCCTTGCATCCTCTATAGATATTCTTGATTCCAACTCTTCACCCATCCTAATTGATTGAGCTTCAATCTCTCTCTTAAAATTTTTCTTATCTTTTTCCAATTTTTCATTTTCCATAGCGATGGCTTCCAGGGATGCTTCAGATTCATCAGATCCACTTTGTTCAGACAATTTCTCAATATAGTCTTGACTCTCACTTAATTGTTCAACAAGCTCTTTTCTTTTAGCTTTAGACTGCTAGATTTTTTTCTTCAATTCCTCAATGACCATTTTAGCTTCTTTGAGTTGCATCTTGTGCTTTAACAAACCCTCCATATTCGCCTTAAGGATCCTCCCTGAGATATTAGGCTTATTTAAGGGAAAAAGGCTCATATACCAATTTTTATTCTTTAGAAGTACTAAGAGGGGGGGAGGAATCAGTGCACCCACAAAATTGAAACACTTCTTTAATAGCTTCCACAAAATTCAACATGCAAAAGAAAATATTACATAGAAGCTAAGCACATAAACTGTTCACACAAAGTAAACTCAAGACACAAGATTTTTCTTGTGGAAACCCTTGTTAGAGGGAGAAAATCATGTGTGAGATGATACCCACAAATTTCATAGTGCACCAAAGAAATCTTCTCTGTTAGGAGCAGTTACAAATACCCGGTTAAGAGTATCTTTATCCTAGTTATAAGCTAATATAAGTCTTGTTAATAACTACCCCATTAAGGGATTAAAAACTCCTTCTAAGAGTCACCTAGTTAGAGGATTTATACTTCAAATCCTGTTAAAGATCTTTCTCACCATATTAGGAGTAACCTTGTTAAAGGATTTTACCTATTAGGGCTTGCCTTGAGATAGGCCCAAGGGTAAATTATCTGAATATGACACTCCTTGTCTGATAGATCGAATTTAATTCTGATCACAGCATTGCCTTATCCAACAACTTCATACAATCATAATCACCTATCGCAACGCCTCAACTCTCCAATAACTTGCCCTAAAATTTGATTTCATCCTTATTTTATAACTTGACCAAGTCATCCTTTTTCCTTAAAATGTTTTACCCACTGACATAAAAATCAAATCCAATCATGCCAAAATGCATTGGTCAACTCAATAAAGTTAATAGAACATTATTCATGTCATAAACAATCATTTACAAATATTAAATCGACTGGTTAACTGATCTAATCAAACTTTCTATATTTGTCTCCTATTCTTCCTATCAGTGCAACTTGAATCCTCAATAGCTTGCTCAATACTTCAATCTAACTGATGTGATCATAGATATAGCTAGATATGCCTCTCTAGATTATAAATGAATGATCCCACATCTTAATGTTATCTCTAACTCCAAATATGGTTATCTGTACCTTGCATATTGTCTTCTTCCGAATTGATTGAAGACTTAGTCATTTCTTCAATTAGATCCTTCAACACCATCGGTAAATCTGATTTAATGCTTCCAATAGATCATTTTTCTTGCAATGACAACACCACAATACAATCTCATGATTAACACTCAGATCGTCTTCACCAAATGGTAACATGTAAGCAGCAACACACATGGATGAAGGTAAAATATGAGATAAGGAATCAAATCAAGATGATTAAATATCATCCCTATTGAGAGAAGATATAGATAAAACCAAATATACCTTTCACACAGTGACCTCACTCAGCATAAAGGATTTAAATACTTTTCATAGATTATTATAAAGTATGAATGGATTGTATCAATGATTTTATGCTTATAATAAACATATGAAGTAAATGCTATCAAGTTGACTTTACTGAGATTATATGACTAGTTTTGTGTTGTCATTATGGCAACAAAGTCATATGGATTTTTGACAGTCAGCTCATAAACTTTGAAGATCATAATTTGGCTAAGTATAGAAGACAGTGTAGATAGAGATATACCCGTTGATCAAAGCACCAGTGCACCTCAGTATGATCGAGTCATGGTATGCACCTTTGGATATAAGCTTTTGGATACATTTTTATGCTAAGTCTATCCGCGCATGTTCATATATGTTAGTAAGGTGAAGTTACAGCAAGTCTAAGTGCCACTAGAAGTTCAACGAACAAAGCATAGAGTCGACTACAATTTTTGTTTAGCGTGTATTAATTTATTTTGTAATGGCTATGTGCCTATTGTAATAGTTTTTTAATCATGTTATTATCATTCATGTAAACATGCTTAAGCCAATTAATTTGGAAGCATTGTGTATGTTGATTTTGGGCCGACTCAGTCTTAGTTTCGGTCATGTCTATTAAAGCATGTATATATACTTGACATGCATTTTTGGATTGATGCATGAAGAATGTATGAAGTATAGCAAAAGATATATATAGAAGAGAAGTTTTTATTCAACCAGTATGAGATAAATGTCTACCAGAGGTTAGAGTTAAAGCACACAAAAGGAACTGATTAGACAACCGTGTCATAACAGTAGTTCACCTTTCAAATATTGTGTGTATCTGTTATCGCAAGGTTGTAACCTTCTTCTTATTGAGAAGTGAGCTCTAACACTATTTCATCCACCTTTAACAGGGTTTGTAAGACTCCTAACAGAGTCATTGTACTCAACATTGTAATGACTGCTCCTAACAGGGCAAAGGAACTCTAACAAGTTCATAAGACTAGTGCAATTATTTGTAGGTATTAATTCCCACCGGGGTTTTCCTCTAATCAAGGATTCCCCGTAAAAATATCTTGTGTTATGTGTTATGGTTCATGTGATTTTTTTATTAAATATTTTATCTATTCTATTGGGCTAAGTTTCAAGTTTTTGAAATATAATTAATTGTTGAACACTGATTCACCCCCCGCAGTGTTCCCATTCTTAACAATTGGTATTAAAGCTTTGGTCCTCTAAGAGAAGTTTAACCACTTGAGGAGATCATGGATTCAGTATAAGTGAAATATCTGAAAAATAATCTTGAAGCAACTCTTGAAGATCTTGACAAATCAGAAAAAAGAAAATGAAGAACTAAAATTGAAAGTTAATGGCTCACAAGTATTCATCAAGAAACTAAGAAAAGATTTGAAAGATTGTTCTACGAATGATTTGGGAAAAATTGTCAAAAAGATGAATGAAGAAAACATGTCTCCAAAGGATCAAATTGAAGATTTGAATGAACAGGTAATTGATAACCAGACAACTCTTGAAGAAAAGACTAAAGAAAATAAACAACAAGATGAAGAAATTATGCAAGAAAACCTGAAAATATTGGAGTTGGAGTACATCAAGAAAAAGATAGAATCTGAGTTGACAGAAGTCAAGAATCATATTGAGAAATTACACACAAGTTCTTATCTAATACAATCACATATTTATGTACAAAAGATAAGAGGTGATACCACTAGTATTGGATATAATGAAGCACAAATTCAAATCAATGCAATGCTAGAAATAAATAAAGGACAAGAAGAATCTAAGAAGTAAAGAAAATTGAGAATCTTGCAAAAGATAAAGCAGAACCACCTAAAGATGAATGCAAGCCAGTTAACCAAACTTTTTATGCCTAGTGTAACAAGCAAGCACACATAGAAAGAGATTGTAAAGAGGTAAGACCTTTCAATGGCTATTGTTATTCATGCAATAAATTTGGTCATAGAGCTATACATTGTAGATCAAATCAAAGAAATTAGACACAAAAAAATCAAAGAAGTCAGACTCAATACAATCAAAGAAATCAACCTCAGAAAAGTTATCAGAACATTACACGTCAGATATGCAATTAGAATGGACACAACTAAATAGTGCAGTATGGTAACTCATATCAACAAGCCTCCAGTCGTTTGTTACTCATGTAACAAAGTTGGGCATATATCAAGGTTTTGCATATCTAGAGCACAAAGAAAAGAAAGACCCAATAAGTCTCAAGGATCACTATTTAAAGAATCTGGAGAAGTCAAGTTTGTGAAAGCTACAAAAGATTCAAGCAAGATTTGGGTTGAAGTAAAGAAAGATGATAATGTTGAAAAAGTGGTAGATGCATCCGTAGTGCATGCACCTTCCATTTCTGGATAAGTGACCCTCATGGTCATAGGGGGAGCTAGTCAAGCTCTAAACCCCTATGCGGCTGGTATACTCACCTCTGAGTATGTGCCTATGGTTTTATGTTCTTGATTACAAATTGAAGCAGTATGCAAGAGCACATAGTTTGTACTACAGTAGGAACTGAGATTGGAATTCACAGTTGAAACCTATGCTACGGTAGCGAGCATTAATTGCAAAAACTCAATTTATAAGTCACCAAATGATCTATTATCTTCACTTATATATTTGAGATTGATAATTTGAAGAGAACAGGAGAATTACACATCCAAGTGTTGAAGGATTACCATTGTTTAATCAGCAAAGTGAATTTTAGTTGTAACGGTACCCTAGCGCAAACGCGTCATTTCAGAATTTCCTTGGAAGCCTATTTTAGTGATCAAAAAGTAAGTAACGGGAACTCCATTAGTCTTTGACATCACTGAAAAGAAGAGATATGTGTTTAAAAATCATACATTCAAGTCATTGTTAGATGATGTTGAAGGGGAATTTTCCAAGATCCATTAGGATTCGTACATGTAGAAGATATTCGCGTGTAAATATACTATAAGAAGGAATCTGTAGGTATAGATTGCATTATGTCACTCATGGAATCTATGTCAAACCCTGATTGTTCATTCAAGAATGAGTTCTCACATCTTTCAGATAACCCTATTATCGAGTATGCAAATGCGCACAAGTTTTATGAATCAGAATGGATTAAGATTTTACTTAGTAGGATTCATGATGATTTGTTTTGGATTGGTGAAGTCCATGCTCACATTATAGCTGATCTCATTCATGAGATGATAGGACTATCTAAGGATGGATCCCTTCTTCCCATTGGAAAAGATGTTAAAATATAGGTTGAGCAGGCGTGCTTGTCTAGGAGTGATAAGCACGAAATGATAGTTGATCCTATTATGGAGAATGACATTAAACTCATAACCATGATACTTGGATACAAATTTCAGCACACAAGCAGGGTTAACAATGTATTTGCAGTTATAGTTCTAGCAGCCATAAGGATAGTGAAAGATAATACTCAGTACAACCTATGTGAGATCTTGTGCGCACAGTTGATAGACAACATAAGAGCTATAAAGCATGAAAAAAGAAAAATATTTAGATTTGTTTCTTTAATCATATACATGTACTTCCACATTATTGGTAAGGTTTCTAACCTCTACCTAGATAGAAGTAAACCTACATTACCTCAGATTTCATTGAAAGCTACATCTGAAAGCACTCTTAAGGATCATATGGATATGGAGATCAAGACATTCAGAATTAAGATGTAGAAAAGGTTCAGAATACTTGAGAACATAGTTGACAAATACAAGGACACTATATGTTTTATAGTGGAAACAAATTCTACATGCATGGAAGAAGTTGATCCTAGAACTAAATGGATTAATCCTCTTGGTTATGAGGTACATGAACATATTCTGGAAGGATATGTACAAGTCCTTCTATCTGCACCTAAAGATCCAAATGAGCCTAGATGGGAGACATATAGAGAAAAGACAAAACAAGTTTATTTTGTCCTGTACAGTGCAGAAAATAAGAGGAAAGCATCAAGGATTACCTCTAATATTCTAAAATTTCATGGTATCACCCAAGAAGACTTAGATAAAGCTAGGGAAGCTAAAATTGCTAAGGAACTTGAGAGAACATCTACAGAAGTCAAGACTAAGAAATATGATGATATTCAAAAGAGAAAAGAGAATAAGTCTGGAGAGAGCACATCTGCGCCCTCAACTACAATTGATCTGGAATCCTCTCCACCCTTTGTGCCAAGCAAGCTGACCAGAAGAAGGAAGAAAATTTGCACTAGCCACCCATCCTCAAGGACAACTTGAAGCAAAGTAAAGAATACTCAAGCACCTCTTGAGATAAGATTCGGACCTAGTTTGGAAATTATGAGAACTATAATCATTGATGAAGGAAGGTTAGATTCAATTGAAAAATTCTATGATAAGTATCAAGAGATTGACAAATTAGAAATACATTCTATGATTATCACACATATGATTAAGTTCAAAAGGTCAGTTTTGGAACTTAAGCTAGTCATCCTAGATAAAATATGGAACATACTTGACTCATTGAAAAGACAATATTTAGAAGAGGATATGAGGATAAGAGAGAAGACATTAGATGACCTCCTTACTGTTTGTTCACTTGATGAGAATTTGAAACTATTCGATTTGGTAAAGCCTCATCTGAGATATAAGACCAAAACTTTACACATAACAAATAAAGAGTATGAGTTGGTTGCAAATGAGACTGAGAAAGCATTTGAGAAAGTGTTTATGGATAGATACATGTACCCCTCAACTATGCCTATAACCAAAGTCACTCCATTTCCCTCCAAGCAAGGAAAAGAATCAGAGATACCTAATATGCCTATTACAAGTCTACAGGATTTTGTGCCCAAAGTCTCATCACCCTCTGATACAGTTAAGGATACAGATAAAACCATTATGATAAATGATGTTGAGATAACCATGTCAGCCTCATATAATGCTTTGAATAATTTTGAAGAAGCCTTTGTGAGTACTGAAGAAGATGAGATGTTATGCAGTGATAAAGCCTCTTTGCAGGAAGACGAAATCCCAACTAATGACACTTGAGGATAGGTAAATGGAAAATAAGATAAATATAATGTGTCACCCTCTGTTGAGATCCCAGTAAAGAGTGAATGTATGGATGTAAGTCAAAATGAAATTTTTACTCCCTCTACCAAACCATCCATATAATTGTTGTCAATTTTGACCCCTGGTATAGAAAGCCTTGATTCATGAGGAGAAGAAGATCTGATCAAGATAAGTGTATTGGCTATGGAGAAAGCAAAAGAAGCAAGTAATGAGAAATCCTCTCTTTCTTGAATCAGTCAGCATTATAAACAACTTAGTACCTGCAGACAAGAAATTGGAAAATATTCAACCAATTAATGATGTCGATAGTATTTTGACAAGCTTCAAAGAAAATTTTACAAGTCTAGTAGACTCAGCAACACAAATTGCAGAAGACAAGTACAATAAGGAAAGGCTAGATGAGTTAATAAATAATTTCTCATTAGATCTCAATTCACTAAAGATTGGTCAACCAATTCTGAAAGAGTTAGTAGCAAAAGGTAGAAAACTAATAGCTAACTGCATGGACAAAAATAAACTCACTTCAGAACATACCAAGAAGATTGAGGAAGCATACATCTTGATTGAAGTTGTAAGGAAATCAGTTGAAGACTCTTCTCAAGACATCAATGTTTGTAACAACATCTACCAAAGGAAGTTAGACAAAATTAAGAAAGCCAAGATAGAGATTACCAAGATAAGGGCAAGACAAACAAAGCTAAGAAATGCACTTGTGCCCTCCTTAGATGTACTGAATCAGAATATCAGGCATATTGATGCAACTATTTATACATATGATCAAGGCCCCTGTATGGATTTGGTAAAGATGGAGAAACTCACCTATGCATTATGCGCCCATCTTCAGACTATAGATGCACTCAAGGTATCTTGGCAGCAAGAAGTCAAAAACCTTCAGATTGCATATCCAGATGTGTACTCTGAGTAAGTACTTAGAGACTTTCATTTTTTGGCACCTTTGTCATTAATTTCAAAGGGGGAGTATAGTGTATGAAGGAGAGTAGTGTATATATAGCTAAAGATATGATGTACAATATGAGGAGATTATATTAGCACAATTGCAATTTTTTGTGTTAAGTCAAAGTTTAGTAACTTGGCCACATTCCTTTGTTGCCATTAATGACAAAGGGGGAGATTCTTTGCAAGTTGACTTTACTGAGATTATATGACTAGTTTTGTGTTGTCATTATGGAAACAAAGTCATATGGAGTTTTGAGAGTCAGCTCATAAACTTTGAAGATCATAATTTGGCTAAGTATAGATGACAGTGCAGACACAGATATACCTGTTGATCAGAGCACCAGCGCACATGAGTATGATAAAGTCATGGTATGTGCCTTTAGATATAATCTTTTGGATAAATTTTTATGCTAATTATATACGCGCATGTTCAGATATTTTAGTAAGGTGAAGTTACAACAAGTCTAAGTGCCACTAGCAGTTCAACGAACAAAGCATAAAGCCGACTATAGTTTTTGTTTAGCGTGTATTAATTTATTTTGTAATGGATATGCACATATTGTAATATGTTTGTAATCATGTTATTATCATTCATGTAAACACACTTGAGCCAATTAATTTGGAAGTGTTGTGTATGTTGATTTTGGGCCGACTCAATCTTAGTTTCAGTCACGTCTATTAAAGCATGTATATACTTGACATGCAATTTTGGATTGATGCGTGAAGAACGTATGAAGTATAGCAGAAGATATATATAGAAGAGCAGTATGTATTCAATGAGTACGAGATAAATCTCTACCAGAGGTTAGAGTTAAAGCACACAAAAGGGACTGATCAAATAGTAGTGTCATAACAGTAGTTCACCTTTCAGATATTGTGTGTATCTATTATTAGAAGGTTGTAGCCTTCTTCTTATTAAGTAGTGAGCTTTGGCAGTGTGTCATCCACCTTTAATAGGGTTTGTAAGACTCCTAACAAAGTCATTGTACTCAGCATTGTAATGACTGCTCCTAACAGGGCAAAGGAACTCTAACAAGTTCATAAGACTAGTGCATTTATTTGTGGGTATTAATTCCCACCGGGGTTTTCCTCCGATCAAGGTTTCCCTATAAACATATCTTGTGTTATGTGTTATGGTTCATGTGCTTTTCTTATTAAATATTTTATCTATTCTATTGGGATAAGGTTCAAGATGTTGAAATGTAATTAATTGTTGAACACTGATTCACCCACTCCCCCTCTCAGTGTTCCCATTATTAACAGTAAATTTATATTTATATTTATATTTATACAATGGACATATCATACACCTACAATAATCAACCATATTAGGGAAGGCGAAGAAGTGCAAGGAGGGAAAATGGTGATGCCTCACTAGTTAAACCACCTCATGAGATTGGTTAGGGACCACATGAGGCCAAGGGGGTTAGAGATTTGATCTTGGGCCTAAGGTAAAGTTAAGGGAACCCTATTCCAATCTTCCCTCGGAGCCTATATGGGTCAGTTATTAATGTAACTAAGATATGGATCTGCAGTCATAAGAAGAGAGAAGGATAGTGTGATGAAGGGGAATGGTGCACAATATTTTCTAGGTATATCACCTCCTGACCATGGGCAAGACCCCATGAGGTGAAGGGTGACAAATTTTCCTCTCTTGAGCCTATGGATAGGGATAATTAGAGCACCACATCATGTCATTCCTATCTCAACAGAATCTTTAATAATTAGAGGAGATAAGGATAGTGTTATGAAGGGGAATGGTATATAGGCTCTGCTAGGTACGCCACCTCATGAGCATGATTAAGACCATATGAGGCCAAGGGGAGCATAATTTCCACTCTTAGGCCTAGGTTGGGGATAATTAGGGCATCTCATCATGTCCTTCCTATCTCAACCCTCATTATTGTTGATCCCATGATAATTATTTGATATAAGTGTATTTCTCTCTTAACCCTAAAAATGGGTATTACATGTATTATGATTATATTATTATATGATTTAGTTGCAGGTTCCAAGACAAACTTATCTCATGTCTTATTTATAAGTTAGGGTTATATCTCTAACTATATTGTGTTCCTTGTTTCATTTGGATTTTGGGAATTTAGGGCAGACTAAATGCAATCAAGGAAAGGAATATTACTGTAAACCTACATAAATTAATCTTGGATAAAAACATAAGTAAAACTTTAGATAAACAAAGTGAACTATGAGATCATATCTGGAAACAAATATATGAACAATTTCAGACAAAGTAGTTTAGATGATTGAGATAGCAATAGAGAGCTTCCTTGATTTATGGTTCAAATTGTATTTTTGTATTTTGACATTATTTTTAGTCCACATGGCTTTATCCGCTTTTGATTTTTTACTTTTTGGCT
>MU224845.1:1627011-1639107 GCA_018584345.1 Thuja plicata | reverse complement strand
ATTAATGAATAAAGTGAATTAGTGTAACACCCTCAAATACATGTTCTTCATATAATCTAAGTTTTTTTGCATGCAAATTGATAGGTAATGATCATGCTCCTAGAAATTCAACCTAGGAAAATGGTATATTTGAATTTCAAAAGTGAAAAAACTAGATCATCAATGTAGCTAGTTTAGAGCTTAGTTTAGAGAAGGAAAAATCATATGAAATAGGATAGTGATTTTATAGAATTGAGGGACCTTGCATTTGATACTTTTGTTTCACAATAAGAATAAGCTTGTGTGTAGAAAAAGAAAAATTGATTGTCAAAACTATACACTAAAAGTATCCACAAAATATAGTGTAAAAGTAAAGAGAAATACAAGATATGCATTTTTATTCCAGATAATTAGAAATATATACTAACACTAACACTAGAATTAAGAGATGTTTATCTTGATTCAAAATAATGTGTTATATTAAAATGAATTCTATAATGATATATATCATAAGTATTGCATGTATGGTTGATGAGTTCATTTCTCAAATGTTTCTAGCTATCAATTTCAATAATTTGTGAACTAGGGTGATGTTTTGAAATACAAGTTCTTGCCATACAACTTAAGTCATTTTCATGAAATTTAAAGGGTAAGGGCAATGCTTTTAGAAATTCAACCAAGATTTAAAATTTTTAAGTGAAAAAATAAATTGTAAATCTAGATATGTCTATAGAAGTAAAAACCATATGAAATGGGGTGGTAATTTTCTAAAAGTGATGATTTTTTCATATTAGAGTGATTTTTCACAACTAAGACAAGCTAGTGTGCAAAATAAATGAATTAAATGTCAAAATCATACACGAAAAAAATATCCACACAAAAAAATTTAAAACTAAAGATAAATACAAGAAATGTACTTTATTTGAACAATTATAAATGATATGAAAAAAAATTGCTCATAAAAAATATAGATGCATGTCAATTCAAAATACTTAATGGTATTGAAAAAGAATTTTTTTTCTATAAAGAATATTATAATTGTTTAGAAAATTAATGTGTTCATTTTTCTAACGGTTTGATTTCATTTTCATTAAAGGGAGTTAAAGTGATGTTCTCAAATACAAGTCATTGACATACAATTTAAGTCATTTGTATGCAAGCTAATGGGTAATGGTCATGTTTTTAGAAAGTTAGTATAGGTAAATAACAAATTTGGAATTCAAAAGTGGGAAACTAGAATTCAAATGTGGCTTTGTCTTTTGAAGCAAAAATCATAGGAAACAAGCTACTCATTTCCTAGAAATGATTATTTTTGCATATTAATGTGATGTTTCATAATTAGGATAAGCTAGTGCATTGAAAGAGACAAATTGAATATTAGAAAATAGCACTTCGCAAGATGATACCCTTAATCACACTTTTAGAAAGACAACTTGGGAAAATAAGAGATTTGAAATCCAAAAATGAAAATCTAGACTTCAAATACAACTTTATGTAGTGAAGCAAACATTATAAAAAATGAACTAATAACTTTCTAGAAAATAAACTTTACATATTACAATGATGTTGCATAATTAAGATAAATGTATTAAATCTAAATATAAAGATACTCACATCTATTCTATACGATTATCATCATATACAATAAATTTGGTGGTCAGAAATGTAGGGCACGGAGCTAAGCTCCAGACAAAACACACCAAAAAAAAAGAGGTCAAATTTTATTTTTTTCAAATTTGCGAAAACACAGCGAATTTTTTGCAAATTATTTATAGTTTTTGACCGCAAAATATGCAGATCATGAAGCACAGATGTTGAATTTCACAAAAATCTGATTTTTGAAATTTGGTCAATAGCACATTTTGTAGGGAGCTTAACCGCGCCCATATCAATTAGAAATACTTTATTAAGATATTTTTATATAGAGATATGTTGCAATAATTCCCTAATTTGCTCGTTCGCTTTCACTTTCAATATTTAAATCAGGAAATGCACGACATACTCTGTCAATATCAATGGCGGTTTCCTTGAATGTCCGGTGCACATGCTAACGTATGAGAATGACATCTGCAAGCAATAAAGAGAGAAAATGATATGTATGTATCTTCTGTAACTCAACAGATATGCATTTATTATTTCCCCAGTGAAACGCCAAAAAAAACAAATATCTATGGCTGCTCTCTTTGGATTGAGCGAATTTTCCCATCTTGGTCAAGAAGGAAAAGCTTTTGCTAGACATGAATTTAACAAATTCTACGGGCAGTGCAGTGATATAAATGAGGCATTAAAATCAATTCTATGCAATTTCTGTCTTCCGCACCCTTCATCAGCTAGGAAATTATGACACTTAAAACGGCTAGTGAAATGCTGGTACAATATCTGTAATAGGATCAAGATTGAAGTACCTTTGGTTAGTTGGAGCTGGTTTGAATTGAATTTAAGGAATTTTAATTATGTAAATCAAATCAGTGATTCAAGAGACCAAGAATCATATTTTAAGGATCTTTGAATTCTTTTCGATGTAAGTTTTTTGGTTATGAATCTTTATTAAGAGAATAATACTGTTGTGAAGCTTTGTTTACTCAAAAAGTTGGTTTAGACAAGCCCTTCTTTAAGTTGTTCTCATATTGACCACGAATATCCTCAGTAAGCAACACATTCAAAGATAAAGAGTTATTCAGTTTCAACTACTCTTTTGTTGCAAAAAGTATATGTTCTTTCTTCCCAAGCTTCTTTGAGAACCATCCATCTACATGTCTCACACCTTAGATGATGAGACTCAATTCTTAGTTGTGCCGTGAACTATCTAGCCTAATCCTTAGTTGCCACCCACAAGTAATCTTTTTCATCATGTTCTCATGTGAAATTGAACTCTTTAAAATAATGAGCATTTTTCTTACCAATTTTCTCTGTCCACATGGTAACCCTAAAATTTTCTAATGCATATATTTTTCTCGTCATTAGTATTGGGTCATTTTTACAAGTTAATGTCTCATTTGTTAATCCACTTCTTGTATTGCTTCATCCACGTCTTCTTTCTATGGTCTACTTTCTCATCAATGTTTATCCATGTTTTCAACTTTTTTTAGATAGTTTAACAAATAGATTATTGTTGAAGCCTCCACCGAAAGCATTCATGCTTCAACTAAGAGAATCTCAAACGAGACCCTTTGTTTGACTTTGAGGCTACTAGGGATTGGATTCTTTTTATTTGTTTCCATTTGTGTTTTGATACACTACTCCCCCAAACCTCACAACCATGGGGTGCAATCAATGCATTTGGATATCAAATTCTAAAAAACTACTGAAATTATTTTTATTTGCATCTATTGACAATGATTATTGCTACTTTTAATTTGGGTTTGATGGTCATGAGTTATAAGTCAATTTTGTGTTCTATAATTTTGTAAGAATTTAAAATAAAACTTAGCTTCAATTGAAAGAATTACAAAATAAAAATTAAAAAAAAAAGTGTGTACTCTTTACTCACTCCCAGTACTCTCATTACTCAGAAATATATATTTGTTAAATTACTTTTTAGCACAATAACTCTCCCTTAGCAATCACTCTATATTGTAAATAATTTAATCCACCCGATCAAGTAACAACCATACAATGTGATTGTGAGCATTGTCCTCAATGTTCAATAGTTAACTTGTTTTCTACTTAACTTTTATTCTTGTAACTTACTCGATTTGTAAACATAATCTCATGCTTAAAATGTCAAAAATGATCAAATTCAAGATTAATAAATAATTTTTTGAGACAATGAACACTCGTGCACAATAGGACCATGTGTAAATAATAATAGGAACCATCCACACAATAAGCTACATCTTTGTAACAATAACTACATAAATGCTTAGGATACAATCTACATAGAATCCCAACAACCTCAATACTCATATTCATTTGGATATAGGGGTTTGAATAAGGTGAATATAAAAACATGCTTAAGGCATTGTCACATCCAAAAATATATATTTTGGTGCATGAACATGATTTGAAAGTTGCATAGCACACTGTTGAGTTGCAAAGGGAACTTGTATATATAAGAATAGAAATTGAGGTTCTATAAAGTGTACATGTTGTATTAATAATGTTAGTACATGAAATTCAACATGTTTATTGTCTAGGGTTGTGTGAATCCTTGGTTAGAAGGCTTCCTGCTGAGTAGGTAAGGAGTTTCTTAGTTGTGGTGCCCTTTGACCTTTGATCGAGCATTGATTTCCACTAGTAAAACATCCACCTATATGTCCCCTTCTCTATAACCCTGTCAGTTTACAATTGAAATTACACAATAAAATAGGAGAACATTTTAACCATACAAATACCAACACACCAAAAAGACACTACCATGGTCATAAAATAATTCTATGCATAACATGTAATATTGTTTTAGTTTCATGCTAATTGATAAAAATATAACAAATTAGAGTCCAAATACACTATCTACCCTCTTGAGCTCATCATAAAGTACAGTACTCAAGTGTTGATTCATACTTGATTTCTTATATATTTACTATTTCTAGTGCTTTCCTTTTAAGTAGACATTGATCTAGATATTATGTGGCCCAGGGGATAAACTTATAATAGTGAAAGACAAGTTATATATCATATAAAGGAGAGAATTTTGAAAAAAGTAGTGTACTACATAATTGAGAGGGGAAAATAATTTTAACAAATATGTACCACTTGTATACAATTTAGAAAGAATGGGATGTAGTTTTGTGTTGCAGCTAATAAGGCTAGGAATGAGAATTCTCATGACCAAAAAGTGGTGCAGACATCAAACTTGATTCCATAGACTATTTAGTGATCTAAATTTATTCATATACAATCTAATAACATGATAGAAGAAATAATTCATATCCAAAACTAGTTAATCTTTCAATTATTTGGCTATCATGTATCTTGAGAATTGCAATGCGCTCTCTAATAGTTGCTAACTAGTGTGTAAGGAGTATTAAGTAATGATTAATGACATATTATAACTACAAGGCCCACCTACGTAATAATTCTTGCAGGTTGTCTTGATTTTCATTATTTTAGATTGAGAATTGTATATTGTGACAATTATGATATGGTAAAATTGGAGGATATAAATATGTACTTTTTATTAAACATTCTCATTGGTTTTTACATTTTTCTTTAGTTATCGTCTTTGTTGTTAGATTTTTATAGGAATGACCAATGGAAGGTATGCGGAGGAAAACATCACAAATCATATTCATAACCATCTCACTCTAAGTAGTCCATCATGTTGGTGACTCTAGATTATTATGGGTACAACTTTTTTTTGAGCCTATTATATTTAGTTACAAATTAAAGGAATCTTCATATGTTTCGTTAGTTTGACATTATTTTGACTCTTTTATAACTATAGATCACTAATATGTAAAACTTATAAATTATATTTTTTCATTGTACTAATTCATTTCAAATAAAAGAGGTTCATATGAAATCGCACCATACTAGAACTGATTGGGTGTTCTAATGACATAGTAGGATTAATATCAAGGTGTAGGACCTTGTGAATGAGGTCAAATCTTTAGATACATTTGACTCCTTGTTTGACTAAGTATAGAAGGGTTTGTCCAACCTAGCATTGGAATTCCTATAGATAACCCTATTCTACTCATTTAAGGAGGAAAAAGGAGATAAAAATGTAAGAAAAGGAAGGATGATTATGCACCAAGAATAGAGATGATTCTTCATGCCTACACGTGCTCAAAGAATCAACAAAATCACTAAGAAATTTTACATAGTTAGTTATTTTATCATATTTTATAAGTAACTACAAAGGTTTGTGTTTGAAGGATAACACTACGGGTAGAAATAATCCACAATAAATACCTATAACTAAAAAGAAGTTAAGATAGCATAAAAACTTCCTACACTAATCATGAGAGGAGGTTTAAGAAAAATATTTCAATTTCTTAATAAAAAGTTAAAGAAACTTAACGGAAATATAAATAAATAGCATGCATACCACAACATGTATATTTATGTGGGGAAGACCCTTATGGGATAAAAATACCACACATGAAAAGCCACCTAGTATATTATTTAGAAGTCAAAAAAGACTACAATAGACTTGGAGAGAAATCTTCTCATAGGAGTATCACCGAATAATGTGCAATTGCAATTCAACAACTATTAGACTCTCAGAATACATCACACTACATAGTCATAATACAATACCATTATAAAATAGAGTTGTCTATAGGACAAATAAAAGAACACAAAATATTCATAATTAGATTTGTGACCTTAATGATAAATGGTTAAGATTTACAATCATAAATTATACATAAAATGCACTATCCCCAAAATCCCCATAAGGGTGTGTGCCCCTAGACCCCCACCGAGGGGACGATTCCCCTAGACCCTGCAAGTGGGTGACTCATTCTTGCAAATCCTCATGATCATTTATAAAAAAAAAACTTTTACTGCAAGGTTGAGACTCCATTTACCATGACCAATAATACCTAAATGAGAATCATCACCCAAAGTAAACCTTACCTCCATCAGATTCTTCATATTTAGAAATCCAATCTCTATTGAACTCGTATGAAAAGATGCATTTGAGTCAATTAACCATGCATCATTACCTTCATGAGTGACAAAATCTATCATGAACAGGCCCGCATCTTCCTTCTTGGACTCAAAATTAGATTCAAATTTCTTGTTTTCTTATTTTGTTGTCTGTAATCCTTACAAACGTGTCTAGATTTACCATAATTATAAAAAAGAATTTATACTTTCCAAGAGATTTAGATCTCCATTTGGACTTGGATTTATCATTCTTCTCATTCTTCTTTCCTTGTTCATTAGGTATTCTATTAATAGTTACGACCTCCTTAGCACTAATGAATACATTTATCCTATTCTCTTTAGAAAGAAAAGATCCCACCATATCTTCAGTCTTCAAAACAACAGAAGCATTGATGATAGTCGTAAAAAGAGAATGTCATGAATTGGAAAAAAAAAAAAAAAACAATATCTATCATTTTTCTTGCTCATCCATCCTGACACCAACATATGCCAATTGAGCCACCAACATATTGAATTCTTCCAAGTTGTCCATAATTTTTTCACCCTTCTCCATGTTGGAATAATGGAAGGGTGCATACTGAGAGGGGAGGGGTGGATTAGTGCCCTTAAAAACTTTTATCAATTTACCTTTAGTAACCATTTCTTACATAACCAACCATTGTAGCTTTCCTACTTCATGCACGAAATATCAGAGCATAAGTGTAAATGCATGTAAACAAACATTGATTTCATTCATGAAACTTATTGACATGTGACACAAGTATTTGGTAACACAGAAACCCTTGTTAGAAGTTAAAAACTACGGTGGGGATGAAACCCACAAAGCCTCACTATCTATAGAATGGAAGGTGCTTGTTAGGGCTACAAGTTGTGATCACTTCTAATGATCTTACCCTGTTAGGAGTAACATGTTAGACTTGTTAAGTCTACTCAGTTAAGAGATTTCAGAAACACAATGTATGTGTGCACTCGATTAAGAGATTTACATAAAGACTGTTAAGTCCACCTTCTTGAAGGATTTTTTCTATTTTCTACAATTGTTAGAGAGTAGACAAAAATATAGATGACCTGATATCTTGCAATCTTGAATTGCTGATTATAGATCCATTAAGTTCACAAAATTGTATATCACCTATTGTGATGGATAATACCTCTGTTTTTCTCAATAGCCTTGAATGTAGTTCTTCATAACTGAATTCTTCTTTATTTGTCCTTTTGCATGAAAACCTTTGTATGATCCATAAATGTCCTTGTGTGGGTACAATCATAATCTTCGTAATTGATTATACATCTATATATACAATGTTTTGACCAAGTTAGGTTTCACACTTTTCTTGAATAACTCTAAGATCAAAGGTTTACAAGTTGACCTTGATCTCCTAGTTTCCATGAATACAATCCATTAAACTAATTAAATCCATCATTTACGCTTTTCTTGATCAACAAGAAATGGTTGTCGAGCTACACAAGAAGCTATTTTAAAGACTAAAGTGCTTTATCAGATGTGTAGTTCAGATCCACTTTTCTCAGTGTTATAACTGTCTCCCGGTTAGACTGGTGCTCAGTTATGTCTCTGCTCGGTTGATATACTTCTCTATGTTCAGAATGTTTTGGTGACCACTGTGCTCAGTGAACACTATGCTCGGTGATCATTGTTGCTCGGTGAATGTTGTTACTCGATGAATGTTGTTGCTTGATGAATGCTGATCGACCGACCAAAACTGTTTTCTTGAATACTAATGACACCTTCTGATCCTTTAAGGATTACCAATCTCCCCCTTTGGAATCAGTATCAAAAACTGATATGTACAGTATATACCAAGTATGTTATACTTTTACAATGACTCCCCCAATGTGCATGCCTCGGTATGTAAATACAATGTATGTACATGTTCCCCCCTCTATGTACATGTTTCCCCCTATTTTGAAAGTAATGAAAAAGATGTATAACTTACAGATTTTCAAGAAGGTGCTTATGAGATTGTTTGATGTCTATCATCAGCTTTTCCCATTTTTCCTTCAGGTGCTCTAGGGTCATGTTCTCCAATGTAATTTGAGCATGCATGTCATAGATGTTTTCAGCTACTGACATCTCTAGGGTGGAAATTAGATTCTTTTCCGTAGTCATATGTGTCATCAGCAATGTGAGATTTGGTAGTAACATGGTTTGTAGCTCATTTAATTCATCTCTGATTTTGCTTTCTTCCTTTTGTATTCAATTCTTAACCATTTAGATTCAACTAGATTTTCATAATGCAATTGGATTGCATTTGGCTCGGTTGAAAGACTTTGTGCACTAGCTTTTAGATCTTCTTTCAAATTAGCTATTTGTGCATCTTTCTTGGTGGTGAAGTTTTCAATAGTACATAACTTTTGAACTATGGTAACTAGTTCTAAAATAACATGATATAGTGTAGTTACCAGTTCAGAAAGTTTTACCTTGTTCACTGTCACTTCTTGACTTGTTTTCTTTGTGAGCCTGTAGTGATACTTTTCTTCTGCTCTTTCCTCAATGACCTTCTCAGTTTCTAAATTCTATTGTGTGGTTGCCTTGGTCAGAACCACTAGTTGATCAATGATGGGTGCATTTTGATCAATCTCTATGTCAAGAACTATTTGCAATAGAATATCCTTTGTTGTATTCGGGACTTGAGTATTCTTGTGTTCCATTCGTAGCTTGTCCTTTTGTGTTTTCCTTTTACATAGCTCCCCATACCTTGATAATGAATCATGATCAAGTGTTCTTGGATCACAGTCAGGTATGTCTATTATCTCATCAAGTGTAACAAGGGCTTTACTTTTCTTGTTCTTCTTCTTCTTCAAAATGTTGCTTTATGCATGGGAATGAGGAATGATAGCAAGAGCCTTTTGTTTCTCAGTTTCTGTTATTGATTTCTTTGGAGGTGTGGTGCCTTGTCCAGGTTTCTCGGTTAGTGCCTCTTGGTCAATTGTAGACGTCTCTACATCAACCTTTTCTTGGTCTGCAACCTTGTCTTCCTTTCCACTGTCTTCGGTGGGTGCATCACTCAGT
Organism: Thuja plicata; assembly: GCA_018584345.1. Classification (NCBI taxonomy): domain Eukaryota; kingdom Viridiplantae; phylum Streptophyta; class Pinopsida; order Cupressales; family Cupressaceae; genus Thuja; species Thuja plicata. The sequence goes on along the minus strand of MU224845.1, from coordinate 1,629,539 downwards.
TTATCCTCTCCATTTTTATCTGTATTTTCCCCTTGTTCATCACCTTTGTCCATTGGTGTGTTTGTTTTAGGCTCAAGTGTTTTCTCCTTTGCTCTAGTTATTATATTGATAGCTTGTATCAATAAAGGCATATTACCTAGTATTTGTGCCTATGCAACATCAGTAGTGTCCTTTTCCTTTGTTTTCTCGATGGCAATATTGACATCTTCATCAACCTTGAAATTATCATCATAATATCTATGAGCTATATCATGTATTTTTATGTCTTTTGTTTCTCCTAATGATTGCAATATTTTAGGTATATCATCCATGGCCTTACTTGCCTCTGTGGTTAAGTCAATTGGACTGACATCCTCGGTGTCATTGATGAAAATGTGCTCATGGCTTGATGTGGCCTCCTTTTCTTTATTGTGAGTATTCTTAGTTAGAGCTAGTACCTGCTCTGGTGGATTAAAGATTTGTGTCCAAATCTTATTGCTCTCCATGTCAATGGCTTTGAGCTTGTTCTTCAATACCTTGTATGCTCTTGTTTTTGCAAAAAATCTCTTTGCGTGCTCCTTCATTGTTTCATCAATTTCTTCAACTGTTGAGTCAGGCATGAATGTAGCTAGGGATTTCTCCCTCATCTATTTTTCCATATGCAATGCATATGTCCACCTACCTGATATTTTATCTTGTAGCTCTTGTCAAATATGATAGCCAAATTGTAGAGGAACATATTTGAATGCTACCATCATCTTAATGATTGCTTCTTCTATTTTATTCTGATCCTCGATAGACATATTTACCCATTGTATAATTTTATGATGTTGTAAGTGGCCTGTGTTGATGATTGACTCTGCAATTTCATCAATTGTCTTTGGTATTTTGGCCTTTTCTTCTTGGATCCTCTATTCTCTTTCTACTTCTGCAGTATCATCCTTATCCTCTCTTCCTCTTACATATCTCTTTTGTTGTCTCGATTCTTGTTGCTCAGTTGAGGATTTTCTTTTCATATATTTTTTCACTGTATTTTTTCAATAGTGGTGAGTCTACCTCAGTTGTTTTTATTCTTGTCCTCGATGCAGCTGTTACATTAGTAAATTTTTCTTTCTTTTCCTTTGGTGGCTTTGCATCTAACTTTGTAGACTCAGGATCACTTAGTTCTTTTCCTTCACCAACACGTGACTATTCCTCGGTGATATCAATTGTTTGTTCCAACTCTTTGTCACTTCCTGAGAGTTTTTCTTAAGTGTTTTCACTATTTGAGTTTTCTTCTTCCCTATCTTCTTGAACACTAAACCATTCTTTATTCATGACTTGGCTTCCTCATATGTGCCAAATCTTCTTATAGATTTATCAACTGGTTCATTTAGTAGGACTTTAATGGCTCTTGTAGCCTGATCTATGTCAATTTCATATTCCAATAGTGGTAACCATGTTGTTCTTGGGCTGGCAGTTATGATGAGTGTAGTGTCAGTGTCAACTGCAAAGCATATCTCATCTTTGTATTGTTCCACCAACTGTGCATGGATTCTCATCCTCTTTTGCATCCTATCCTTAAATGTTTTGAAGTATGCATCCAATAGTGGAATGAAATTGTCTCCTAGTGACTTAATGTAATCACTAATCTATGATGTGATCGGTGGGTTTGTGTCCCAAGTCACATTAACAACTGAAGGAAAGAAGTTCTGAAAGTAAAAGAATGTGCACATTAACAAAGAATTGAACGTACATGTATTAGATCATGTTGATCTAATTATTCTCATGTTTTCTTTCTGTTGCTTCAATATCATCTCGGCTAGGTCTAGTTGCACTCCTTTCTTCACAATCTTGTATGATGTGTCAACTTCTCCACAAGAAACACTATTCATTCTTCTTTCTTGAAATATCTTATATTCAATCACATATGCACCAAATTTCATCTCAGGTTCTGATGCAGGAGCATCCCAGGGTAGTTGGCTATCCCGCATGTTTGGGAGATTTGATGGAGTCATGTAGACTTATTTTCATGTGTGAGGGGTTTTTTAGAGTTGGATAAACCTACTTGGGTCTTGGGTAATTGGTTTTGATGTATTTAATGGAACTTGGCATGGTCTTGGTTGCTTGGCATGGACTGGGAGGAGCTCGGCCTTGCTTAGGAATTTGGTGCCTATTACAGGCCATATAAGTGATTTTCCACAAAGATTTAGAGTATCAAAATTTTAGGGATTGAAGAGGGCCTATATTTCTACCTACGGTTCAAAGCACGAGTCCTAATTCATCCGGAGCTAGGAGATATCATGATTTTACTAAGACATCAATTTTGGGCATTTAATTGTTGTTGTTGGCCGACTTGTGGCATTTAATTTACGTGTTTGTATTTAATTTATGTTCTGGGATGACCTATGGCTTAGTTTGGTATAAGTAGGGGTTGTGGGGTAAGTCTTTAGTCATTATTCATCCATCCTAGAGTAGAGGAAGAGGCAGAGGAGCGAGTTTTGAGAGGAACTAGTAGTTGTGGCTTGGGAAACAAGGAGATTGCTTGGTGGGCTTGCGAGCACAAGTTT
>MU224845.1:1606722-1624869 GCA_018584345.1 Thuja plicata | reverse complement strand
ATGGACTGGGAGGAGCTCGGCCTTGCTTAGGAATTTGGTGCCTATTATAGGCCATATAAGTAATTTTCCACAAAGAGTTAGAGGATGAAAATTTTAGGGATTGAAGAGGGCCTAGATTTCTACCTACGGTTCAACGTACAAGTCCTAATTCATCTGGAGCTAGGAGATATCATGATTTTACTAAGACATCAATTTTGGGCATTTAATTGTTGTTGTTAGCCGAGTTATGGCATTTAATTTATGTGTTTGTATTTAATTTATGTTCTGGGCTGACCTGTGGCTTAGATTGGTATAAGTAGGGGTTGTGGGGGAATTCTTTAGTCATTATTCATCCATCCTAGAGCATAGGAAGAGGCAGAGGAGCGAGTTTTGAGAGGAACTAGTAGTTGTGGCTTGGGAAACAAGGAGATTGCTTGGTGGGCTTGCGAGCACAAGTTTGGATCTTCCTGGAGGTTTCTACCATAGTGTGGCTAGGGTTTGGTTTGGATCTTACGAGATCTTGTGGATTTCCTCTTGTAACTGCATTGTATTTGGCCGTAACTCAGAAGGCCTTACAGCCGGGCATGTTGGATGAAAATATGATGATTCTATTATGAGTATTTGCATTGTGTGGATCTAAATCTCTGTGTTGTTATTTTTTTTTCATTGTGTGGTTATTTTTTTTGGCTAGGACATCTCCATTGGGGATTCTCCTACCTTGCCCTTCATCAGGTTCGGTGATTGAATTCACTTTTAGACCTCTGTTGTCCCAGCTGGCTCTGGTTATATTTTCAATCTTTGGGCGTCTAGGGTGCCTTAGGGATTTTGCCTTCTCGGTGATTGGATAACTGGTCACTGTATGAATCACATCCTTTATTATTTCCTTAGGTTCATCTAACCACATATTACCCTTGTGCACTCACCTGAGCACAATGTGTATCCATTCTATTTTGATTTCTTCAGGAACAATAGGGCATTGGTTAACCCTTTCACTTCAATGTGTTTGTGATCATCCTTCAGGTTTCCATGTTTGCATAGCTTCTGATAAGCTTCTTCAAGTTCAACATCTCTAATCTTTGCAAATTTGTAGTGAATGTATGCTCAGATGTCTTCGACCAGCAAAACCCTAGGTGGGATACTTGAAAATTCTCCCTTGTCATCGGGTTGAGCAGAAACCTCAGGATAGAACTTGTAGTTAGGTTCTTCGCAGTTTGAGTTCTTGATAAGAACAATCTTCTTATCCTTTTCCATTTTGATCTTTGAGGTTCGGGAAGTGGTTGTCATTTTTCTTAAAATTAGCGCTTCTTTGTAAATAACCTGATAGCTCAGTAGGTCTAGATACTCACTGGAGGTTCACAATGAGTACTTGAAATCTATTGGATTTTCTTTAGAGGTGTTGTGAATTGCTCTGCAATGTTCTCATTGTGAATCTCTCTTCTCGCTCTGTAATTTTCTCTTAAACAGTGGGTGAACGAATGAGTTCACGTTTTCCATCTTTATTGAAAAATATAACCTAAGTGATGCATTAAATGCTTCACCTGCCACTCAGTTGACAAAGCATAGATGCTTAGTTAACACTCCAAATACTTCAGCTCGGTGAGTATGTAATACTCGGTACAAAGTGTCAACTTGGTTTTTTCCACATGTTTACCGATGATGCTCAGTATATAGTGTCAACTTGGTTATCTTTCATATGTTTACCGACATGCAGTTTAAGCTCAGTTTATAATAACCAACCAGACTAGATTCACAAAACATAACATGCAATACCATAGTGCATCTTCATTCATGCTAATTTGTCATATATTATTAATGAATATAGGAAGTGATGTAAAATAAAACTTTGTAGAGTGTAGTTCCATACTTGTATTGCTTAGGTGGGAGTGGTGGAATCATCTGATCCCTTAGATGAGGCGCCACCAACTATAGTGCTTGGTCCAGCATTATCATTGTTTTAAGCTCTCCTCCATATTTTATTTCTCATTCTCCTAATATCTTCAATAGTATTTCCATTTGCAAAAGTGCTTGTCTCTATCACTCAGTCTTTGCAGTCCTTTCTTAAGTGACCGACCTTACAACAGTGTAAGCATGCCATTCTAGGGTTAGTCCAGTTTCTAGATCTTCTTATCCATTTTCTCATATAATTAGCAGCTATATGTCCATATCTACCACATGTTATGCAATTTACCCAAGTGTTGTAATCCCAAACATATGTATTACCGACTCTTCTCGGTTGATATGCATTTTCTTGTTCTTTGGGTTTCCAGACTTGCTTTTTTCCTTTTCCTGCATTTATGAGCTGTGTGTCCATGTATGTTGCTGGTAGAACAATGTTTTTCCATGTAAGATTTCTTCTTTGGTTTGTTTAGCTTAAATCTGCATTCATGTTCTTTGTGTCCATGCTTGTTACAGTTATAACAACTACCTATGAATGTAGAAGTAGTTTTAGGAATACCTTTTTCCTTGCTCTTGCAAAAAATTGATGTGTGGCCTGGTTTTCCATAGTGGTTACATGAACCCTTCTTTGTTCTTGTATTTTTGTAGACATTCCTTCGATCAACTTAGTTTAATGATTCTTCATGCTCGTATACCCTAAACTGGTATTATTGTTGAGTCTTCTTTGTCCATTCAGAAATTCATCCATTCTTTTTGTACTGTCTGCAGTTTTCTTGATCATATAATTATGTTGTTGTTGACTCTTTGCTTCCTGCTTTAGTTTCTCATTTTCCTCTTTTAGTTCACCAATAACTTCTAATTTTCTATTAAGTTCTATTTTCACTTGGTTAGCCTCATGACCCATAAGAACTATTTGGTTGGTGATCACAATGTGATGTTCAATAAGTCTCTCTATCTCAAATTCTTTCTCTTGTATTTTTTCAGTAATATTTCTCATGTAATCAATAGCTAAAGTTCTTTCTTGTTCAGCTTGTCTTGCATTATTCATAACATAAATCATTCTTACCATCTGTGTCTCTTGACCGATCTGCAGTACTTTTACTTGTTTAGTCAGATGTTGGTTGATTTCATTTAGGTCTACAATGGTTCCTTCAGATGTATTACCAGATCCAGATCCAGATGAATCAAATAGGTAAGGTATCTCTTCTTCATGATAGTCAGTTTCATTGTAGCAATATGCCATGACTTTTCTTTCAGCCAATAACTCTTTCATTTTGATTCTTGCCTCTTTGTATTTCTCAAAGAAAATCTGTATTTGTAACTTCTGATTCTCAATATTTTTATCAAGCTTATACCTTTCCATTGTATGATATTTTCTCTCAAGTGATTAAAATTTTCCAAAATAAGAGATCTAGCTCTGATACCAATTTTTGGAATAATGGAAGTGTGTGTACTAAGAGGGGAGGGGTGAATCAATGCCCTTAAAAACTTTTATCAATTAACCTTTAGTAACCATTTCTTGCATAACTGACCATTGTAGCTAGTGCAGGAGCACCTAGGTAGGGCTAGAAAGGAACCTATGGCTTCTATATTTTTTTGGCTTGTAGCAGTTCTAGCCAAACCACTAGTGCAATAAGGGGACTAACCAAGTCCTAGTTTGAAGTGTGTTGGTGTAGGATGCCTTAATAGGTCTTTTGTGACCTTAGTCGTAGGATTGTCCACATTAGGTCAAATAGGGTGCTTTATGCATTTTGATGTAAAAATGGACAAAATAACCTGACTTGAGGTCCTATTTCAATGTTATAACACCTTAGAATATCATTTGGTTAATTTTGGTGGACTTATGACCAAGTTTGGATAGCAAAACCAAAAAGATGTAAAAGTTGTCAATGTTGTCATTGACAACATTTGTTGCATAATTGAAACTTTGAGCAATTGGTTTCATAACTATATGAAACCATTGATTTTGGATCTTGGTCAACTACTTAAGGCCATCCTTGACCTTTTGCAAGGGTTGGCTTGTTTTTCAAATTGTGTGTATGGACTGAGTAAGAGCAAGAACAATCACAGTTAGTATTTTTCTAAGCATTTGGTGTGTTAATAGATTGAATTGAATATTGTAATCCATGGCAGTGTTAGAGTAGGTGTTTTTAAGTTGTTGTGAGGTGTTGGATTTCAATTTTGTAAGTAGTTTTTTAGTTTTATAAAATTATTTTGTTTCATGTCAGTTGGTTGGTCTGAACCAGGCAACTGGTGAAGATGGGGTCATAGATCCTCTTCCCATCATGGAATCTACATGGGCCTTTTGGAGTAGGGAGGTGACTCCATGTACATATTGTACAATGAAGGAGGGGCCCTGGAAAGCAAGGGAGCTATTTTTAATATGCTTTCGTAGGCGAGCCATAGTTGCATGGCTAGGGATCATAAGCAATTGCAGAGCTAATGGGAGGGATTGAAAGCATTCTACTACAATTAGTGATTGTGGAGAGGTATTTTGGTGTGTGTAGGAGCCCCAAATCGAAGGATAATTTTGGGAGAGAATTTTAGTGTGCCAAGAACAAGTTCTTTTGTACAGACAGACAAATTGCTTAGAAACCCTAATTTTTAGGCATAATTATAGGAGGTACTATACGGACACTTCTGGGAGACAAGAACTAGAAACTATTTAGTGTCTTGATAAAGGGTATTTTTATCCATTTTTATTTTTCAACTTGTTAAGGATTTTTGCAAGTTATTGCAGAAAAAGGACCTAATTAGGCCTAATGCTTGTAGCCCTATTTTGGGTGATTTTAGCTTTGTTCTTGGAACTCATGTAGGTTTTGAGTGCAAAAGGAGTTTTTGGACATTAGATTGGATCCAATTAGAAATATAGGAGGATACCTCTCCATATGGAAGCTTTTGGGATCCATTTGGATCTATTTTTGAAGAAGGGCAAGAAGAACACCATGGCTAGGCGTTGAAGCAGTTTGGTTTTCTTGTTGGTGTACTCAAGCTAAAATTGTGTGGGATATTGATAGGGAGATCCTCAAAGGTTAGGGTTAGTGAAGAACCCTACTTATGCTAGAGAAGAGGCCTATTGGTGACCCTAGTAGAGTTCGGGGTAGGAGAGAAAGGCTTGTTGTTACATCAGAGTGGTAATAGAGCAAGTTAAAGACTTGGGAAATCAATGTATGTTTGCAGCTACTGGTGAATTAGTAGGAGATCCAATCATGGTGACAAATGTAGAGCTATCTACAAAGATGGATGAGAAAAAGGAGAAAAATAGACTCCTTGAAGAAGGCTTAGAAGGTATGAAAATAAGGATAGAAGAATTTGCAAATGTAGCAGCTAGAAACAAGGAAGATGAAAGTAGTGATAGGGGTAAGAAGGTTGTTGAAGAAGACCTTATCCCTAAACTAGCCCTTGCCTTGAATGAAGAGCCCTTCCTAAAATCCATAAATTCCCTAGGAGGAAAGGCATTGGAGGGTATACCACTTTTTAGTAGAAAGATGGATATTGAAGCAGTGATGGATTGGATTGAAGGAATGGAGAACCATTTTGAGTGAGAAGGAGTAATTGAAGCACAAAAGCTCAAGGTGAAAAAATCAAGACATAGAGGGTCATCCCTAACATGGTGTAAATACCTACAAGATGAGAGGGTTAGATTGGGTAAGTATCCCATATCCAATTGGAATGCAATGGTGACCAGGCTAAAGTCAAATTACCTTCCTGAAGAATATGAGATTTAACTCCATAGAAAGAGACAGAGTTTGAATCAAAAAGGCCTAGATGTGGTCTCTTATACAGAGGAATTCCAAAGGTTGTGTCTTAGATCCAAGAAGCAAGAAGAAGAGTATATCAAGGTAGAAAGGTACTTGGGTGGTTTGAAATGGAACATCCAAGAATAAATTAGTTTGTGGACACCAACTACAATTTAGAGGTGTCATCAATTAGCCCTCAGAGTGGAGGAAAAGAACAAGAAGAAAGGTGACTCTAACTTCAAGAATAGAGGTAGAGGAAGAGACCAAAGGGGTCAAAGAGGAGGCTATCAAGGCAGAGACAATGAGTAGATGAATCAAGGTGAAAACAAATTAACAGAGCATAGTGGGGAAAGCACTCCAAGAGGAGGCTATAATAGAGGCAGAGGTAGTCAAGGACCTAGTAGAGGGAAAGGAGGTAGAATTAACTCATACTTTGCAAGTATGAAGTGTTAAAATTGTGGTCAATTAGGCCACCTAGCATAAAGATGTCCTGACAAGCCTACTACATCAAACAATGATAAAATAATAGCATATGCCCATGAAGACACTTCAAGTGTCAAAGCTCCTGAGATTGACCATCTAGATTTAGAGATGGGTGAGAACTTAATGTTAAAAAGGGTCTTGATAAGACAACCTAGCAAAGATGAACCCAAGCATAGGAGGGATTTGTTTAGAATAAGATGCAAGATTCTTGGCAAAGTTTGTAAGGTGATAGTGGACTCTGGTTCCACTGATAATATCATCTCAGAGGAAGAACTCAACAAACTCAAGTTGACCAAAGTACCCCATGTGAATCCCTATAAGGTGACATGGCTCAATAAAGGCCAAAGTGTATTAGTGAATGAGCAGACATGGGTGGAATTCTCCATAGCAGGGTATAAGGATAAACTCTTATGTGACATCCTACCAATGTATGCTTGCCATTTTCTATTAGGAAGGCCTTGGGAATTTGACAATGGGGTAGTATATGATGGAAAGGAGAATTCTATAACATTCAAGAAAGGAGGTAGTGTAACACCCCAAAATTGGCATCTTGCAACCTTAACCAATTTTGTTGCATTTGTCATTCTTCTAGATCATCAAAGTCCTATTGTACTAGGCAATTCTGAGTTTTAACTGACTCTACTCGACCTAAGTGTCAAATGTAGAAAATATTGAATCTACATCAATCATACATCATGTTTAATTCCTAAATATCTATTGGCTAAATAAACCCTATGATTGAATTAATTTAATTATAAAGTCCTAGCACTTTAGTTAAATTAAATTCACCCTCTTTAGCTGAGACACATGAAAAAGGAATTAAATGATATTTAATTATTAAATAAATATCCTCATTTTTAATAATTGAATTTAATATTCAGATAATTGAAAAAAAACAATTATGAGGTCATATTTATTTAATTAATTGAATATTCTATCAAAAATCTTTCTTTTATTCAGAAATGGAAACTTTGAATTAATTATGCTTTAAAGAGAAAGAAAACAATTTAATTCAAATAAAACATAATTAAATCAAAGAAAGAAAACAGTTAAAGTAGGAAGAAACTAATTTATTGTATTCTTTTAAATAAAGCTTTCTATTCTGAACTGGCTTTTCTATCTGTTTTATTTTAAAGAGGAAAGTTTCTATTCTGATCATCTCTGAGTCTATAAAAGAACTCTCATTTCTCATTCAAAACCCCTGATGACTCCCTGAAAACTCTACTCACTTTTGCATTGTTATAATACTGAATTATTGTCTCATTTTCTTGCTAATCTCACATAGAATAATTTCATATTGCAATAAGATAGTTTCAATTTCTAGAATAATTGCATTGATCACCATGTCTTAGATTATCTCATATCTCTCATTTCTTAGTATAATATTGCATTGTATTGCATTCATCATGATAAATCCTTCGTTCCTAGATTGGTCCATGGTTGTGAGACTCTCGTTCTGAGAGCAATTTCAAAAACTCCATCTAGATAGAAGGCAACGGGTTGAATCATGCAGGTAGATAAGATGAATAATCTCATATTCAGTCTTGTGTGTACCTGGTGAAGAAGGACTATTATGAAGTGTATGGTGAATTAACAAGGCCAAATTTACCACATACATTTCTGGCGCCCAACATTCAGTCTTTGCTAGAAGATGAAGAGCCATGGTCCAAGACTCCTAATGTCATGTTGTATATTGGAAAGGAGTTTGTGAGAGATCTCAAGGAAGATGAGAAGGAAGGGTATGCTATTGTGATCAGACCTAAGGAGGAAGAAAAAGTAGTCAAGGAGCCATTACCATCAGAAATACAAACATTGCTGGAGAAGTATAAAGGAATAGTGAGTGATGGCACTCCTACTACCTTACCTCCTAAAATGGTAATAAGTCATTAGATAGACTTTTTCACTAGTGCATCTTTGCCTAACAAGGAAGCTTATAAGATTACCCCAGATCAAAAATTGGAAGTGGCAAGGCAGGTACAAGAACTCTTGGATCAAGGCTTGATCAAGAAGAGTATAAACCCATGTGTAGTCCCGGTTGTGTTGGCATCCAAGAAGGGAGGAAAATGGAGACTCTGCACATATTCAAGGGCTATAAATAGAATCACAATAAGGTATAGGTTCCCTATACCTAGGATTGAGGATCTCATGGATTGCCTTAGAGGGGAAATGTACTTTACCAAGTTGGATTTAAAGAGTGGTTATCACCAAATTAGGGTGAAAAAAGGGGGTGAATGGAAAAAGGCATTCAAGACCACAGATGGACTATGTGAATGGATTGCAATTCCATTTGGCCTCACAAATGCTCTGAGAACATTCGTGAGGCTCATGAATGAAGTGCTCAAGGAATTCACAGGGAAGTTTGTAGTGGTATATCTTTATGATATACTAATATTTAGCAAGAAAAAGGAGAATGTCAAGCATGTAGGGGCAGTGTTGAGGAGATTGTATGAAGAGAAGCTGGCAATCAACCTTGAAAAATGTGAGTTCTTCAAGCAAGAACTAGTGTACTTGGGCTTTGTAGTGTCCAAAGGGTCTTTGAAGATGGACCAAGAGAAAGTTGCAGCCATACTAAACTTGCCACCACCTACCACAGCCACTGAGGTAAGAATTTTTCATGGCTTATCCCAGTTTTATAGAAATTTTATTAGGAATTTTAGTGGTATCTATTCTCCTTTATTAGATACAATCAAGGGTGGGGTCAAAACTAAGTTTAGGTGGATAGTAGAAGTAGGAAAATCTTTTGAGTTGTTGAAGAAACAAGTAGCCACTCAACCTATCCTACAATTGCCTAGTTTTTATAAATTGTTTAATATTGAATGTGATGCAAGTGGGATAGCAGTAGGGGGTGTGTTGAGTCAAGAAGGCAGGCCAGTACCCTCTTTAGTGAGAAACTGAATGAGGCTAAGAATAAATACTCTTCTTATGACTTAGAACTATATGCTTTAGTTTAGTCCCTTAGAAAATGGAGGCATTATCTATTTCCCAAAGATTTTGTGGTGTTTACTGACAACCAAGCCCTTAGTTACTAAGAAGAAACTAAGAAATAGGCATTTGAAATGGATGGAGTATTTACAAGCTTTTACCTTTACTATAAAGAATAGGAAAGGGCAGCCCAATAAGGTTGCAGATGAACTAAGACAGAGTTTGGAGACAATCCAAGAAGTCTAGTTGAATAGCATTGGCATTGATAGTTTCATAGATCTTTACAAGGCAGATGAGGACTTTGGGGAAGCATACAAGGTGTGTGTTGATTTTCAGAACCATTTCCATAGCAAGTTCTCAGAGTTTACTTTGCAGAATGGACTGTTATTTAGGGGTAACTAGTTATGTGTGCCAAGAGGATCTATGAGAATGAATATCATATAAGAGAAACACAATGGGTGTTTAAGTAGTCACTTTAGTATGAACAAAACCTTGGAGCTTGTACAAAGGTTCTACCATTGGCCAAAGTTGGTAAAATATGTTACCAAATATGTGGAGCAATGTGTTGTATGCATGAAACCCAAAGGTGGAATAACTAATGCAGGTTTATATAAGCCTTTACCAGTCCCTAATAGGCCATGGGAGTGTGTGAGCATGGACTTCATAGTAGGTCTACCCAAAACCAAGAAAGGATATGATAGCATTTATGTAGTGGTTGACAGATTTAGCAAGATGGGTCATTTCATACCCTGCAAGACTACTAATGATGCTAGCCACATAGCCTATTTTTTCTTTAAGGAGATTGTGAGGATCCACGGTCTTCCCATCAGTATAGTATCAGATAGGGATGTGAAATTCATGAGCCATTTATGGAGGACATTGTGGACTAGATTGGGTACCAATATTTCTTTTGGTTCGACCTACCACCCTCAGACTGGTAGCCAAACTGAGGTGGTCAATAGAGTGTTGGGTAACCTATTTAGGTGCTTAACTAAGGAGTACGGTCAGACTTGGGATGTGGTCATTCCCAAATAAAAGTATGCATACAATAACAATAAGAATAGAATGACAGGAAGAAGCCCAGTTGAGGTAGTTTATGGGATGCACCCTAGAGGTGTGTGTGAACTTAGGGATCTTGGAGGCATGGAGTATAGGAGTGGTCATGCTAAGGACTTCACTCAAACCATGAAGGAGATCCAAGAATAGGTCAAGGAGACAATCCAAGACACTCAACAAAAGGTGAAGGCCAAAGTTGATGAAAAGAGAAAGGACATTCAGTTTGAGATAGGTGACTATGTGATGGTTCATTTGAAAAAATATCGGTTATAGAAGGGTGTCCCAATTAAATTGCAGATGAAAAGGGTGGGACCTTGCAAGATTCTAGCCAAGTATGGGGCTAATGCATATAAAATAGACCCCCCTTATGATTTGAGCATCTCTCCGGTGTTAAATGTACAACATTTGATCCAATTCAAAGGGCAGATAGCAGAGAATGATCTAAGAAGTAAAGGGGTCAGTAGTGATGTTGAGACTATAGTATTACCTCCAAAACCTCAGTTGGAAGCTGAAAGAGTTCTAGACTCCAGACCCAAGAAGACTACAAGGCACAAGGTGTACATGGAACACCTAATCAAGTGGAAGCATAGGCTTGAATCAGAGGTCTCATGGATTGTAGAATCAAACTTCAAAAAGGTGGGCATCTTTGAAGATTTGTTGTCCACAGGAGTGACATGACTTTTCTTTGTGGGGGAGTATGGTGTAGGAGAACCTAGGTAGGGCTAGAAAGGAACCTAGGGCTTCTATTTTTTTTGGCTTGTAGTGGTTCTATCCAAATCACTACTACAATAAGGGGACAAACCAAGTCCAAGTGTGAAGTGTGTTGGTGTAGGATGCCTTAATAGGTCTTTTGTGACCTTAGTTGTAGGATTGTCCACATTAGGTCAAATAGGGTGTTTCATGCATTTTGATGTCAAAATGGACAAGAAATTGATTTGAGGTCCTATCTCAATGTTATAACACCTTAGAATAGCATTTGGTTAGGTTTGGTGGACTTATGACCAAGTTAGGTTAGCAAAACCAAAAAGATGTAAAAGTTGACAATGTTGTCATTGACAACATTTGTTGCATAATTGCAACTTCAAGAAATTAGTTTCATAAATTTATGAAACTGTTGATTTTGGGTCTTGGTCAACTACTTAAGGCCATCCTCAACCTTTTTCAAGGGTTGGCTTGTGTTTCAAATTGTGTGTATGGACTGAGTAATAGCAAGAACAGTCACAGATAGTGTTTTTTTGAGCATTTAGTGTGTTAATAGATTTAATTGAATACTATAATCAATGGAAGTGTTAGAGTATGTGTTTTTAAGTTTTTTTGTGGGGTTGGATTTCAATTTTGTAAGTATTTTGTTAGTTTTGTAAAATTATTTTGTTTCTTGTCCAGTCGTTGGTTTGAACCAGGAAACTGGTGAAGATGGGGTCATAGATGCTCTTCCCATCTTAGAATCTGCATAGGACTTTGGGATTAGGGAGGTGAATCCATGAACATATTGTACAATGAAGGAGGGGGCCTCAAAAGAATGAGAGCTATTTTTAATTTGATGCCCTAGGAGAGCCAGAGTTGCATGGCTAGGGATCATAAGCAGTTGCAGAGATAATGGGAGGGATTGAAAGCATTCATTTCTTCAAACAGTGATTTTGGAGAGGTAGTTTGGTGTGTGCAGGAGCCCCAAATAGAATGAGAATTTTGGGAGAGAATTTTAGTGTGCCAAGAACAAGTTCTTTTGTGCAGACAAACAAATTGTTTAGAAACCCTGATTTTTAGGCATGTTTATAAGAGGTACTGTACGAACACTTTTGGGAGACAAGACCTAGAAAATCTTTAGTTTCTTAATAAAGGGTATCTGTATACATTGTTATTTTTCAAATTTTAAAGGATTTTTACAACTTATTATAGAAAAAGAGCTTAATTAGGCCTAATTCTTGTAGCCCTATTTTGGGTGATTTTAGCTTTGTTCTTGGAACTTGTTTAGGGTTTCAGTGAAAAAAGAGTTTTTGGACATTGGATTGGATCCAATTAGAAATATAGGAGGCTACCTCTCCATATGGAAGAGTTTTGGATCCATTTGGATCAGTTTGTGAAGAAGGGAAAGAAGAACACCATGGCTAGGTGTTGAAGCAGTTTGGTTTTCTTGTTGGTGTACTCAAGCTGAAATTGTGTGGGATATTGATAGGGAGATCCTTGAAGGTTAGGGTTAGTGAAGAAAACTACTTAGGATAGAGAAGAGGCCTATTGGTGACCCTAGTAGAGTTCAGGGTAGGAGAGCAAGGCTTGTTGTTACATCATTAGCTTTCCTAATTCATGCATGCAATATCAGAGCATAAGTGTAAATGCATGTAAACAAACATTGAAACATTCATGAAACTTATTGACACAAGAAAGAAGTATTTGGTAACACAAAAACTCTTGTTAGAAGGTAAAAACTATGGTGGGGATGAAACCCAAAAAGATTCACTATCTGTAGAATGGAAGGTGCATGTTAGGGCTACAAGTTGTGTTCACTTCTGATTATCTTACCATGTTAGGAGTAACATGTCAGACTTTTAAGTCTACTCGGTTAAGAGATTTCAGCAACACAATGTATGTGTGCACTCGGTTAAGTAATTTACATAAAGATTGTTAATTCCACCTTATTGAAGGATTTTTTTGTTTTCTACAATTTTTAGAGAGTAGAAAAAATATAGATGACCTGATAGCTTGCAATCTTGAATTGCTAATTACAGATCCATTAAGTTCACAAAATTGTATATCACCTATTATGATGGATAATACCTTTGTTTTGCTCAGTAGCCTTGAATGTAGTTCTTCATAACTGAATTCTTCTTTATCTGTCCTTCTACATGAACCCTTTTTCTAATCAATAGATTTCCTTCTGTAGCTACAATCATCATCTTCTTGATTGATTATACATCTATATATACAATGTTTTGACCTAGTTAGGTTTCACACTTTTCTTGAATAACTCTAAGATCAAAGGTTTACAATTTGACCTTGATCTCCTAGTTTGCATGAATAAAATTAGTTAAACTAATTAAATCTATCATTACGCTTTTCTTGATCCACAAGAAATGGTTTTCTAGCTAAGTAAGAATTTATTTTAAAGACTAAAGTGCTTTAGCTGACATGTAGTTCAGATCCACTTTTCTCAATGTTATAACTTTCTCTTGGTTAGACTGGTGCTTGGTGATGTATCTTCTCGGTTGATATATTTCTTGGTGTTAAAATGTTTTGATGACCAATGTGCTCCCTGAAACTTGTGCTTGGTGATCACTGTCACTCGGTGAATGTTGTTGCTTGGTGAATGTTGTTGCTCAGAAAATGTTGTTTCTCGGTGAATGTTGTTTCTCGGTGAATGCTGACCGACCGACCAAAATTGTCTTCTTTTATACTAATGACATCTTTTGATCCTTTAAGGATTATCACTCCATTCTCAAAGAATATAGTTTCTTCTACAAGAAACTCTTATTTACAAAATATTTGTCTTGATACATCTTACAAAGTGTGTTCCATAGCTTGTTTGAAAAGGACTCTTCATGGACATTGATTAAAATAGAGTGTGAAAGACACAATCTAATTATACTTTTGACTTTATAGTCTATAGCATCAAATTTAGTAGCCTCAGCTAGATCTTTAGTTCTCATGACATTCTTATCAACTGTATCAAACTATAAATCTTGATCTATTAGTAGATCCTTAATCTTTAGCTTCCACATTTCAAAATTTTCTCTAGAAAATTATCCACCTCTATTCTCCCTCATGAACTTACCATCCAAAAATTATTACAACAAGATCACATAGTATCTTCTCCACAAGCTCCTGTACAAATTTGGATTAGTTTGAAAACACCCAACAACCCAAAAATGAAACCAAAGGTGATCAGGCTCTGATACTACTTGAAAGTAAATTAAGGTAGAGAAACAAATTCCTACACTAAGGATGCATAGGCTTGGCTTCATGACTCAATAATTTGGAAACAACTCAATGTCCATCAAGCATATTTCATAACAATGGGCTCAAATGTCCTTCTCCTAGTCAACACAAGAACCTATATCACAAAGTATACCTTCACAATAGACATATTGACATTCCAACATCCCAAATGCATAAGGACTCATCAAGGATCAATCCCCAAACAACAACCCTTACCATACTTATCAAACTCCCAACTCTCGTTCACAAGTCACCATGCCTTGTAGGATTCAAATGGCGAATAAGAACTCCTACTATCCATATGAATCAACTAAATCTAGAGGTGCCTTATAAAAATTCTTCACAACATCTTTTCACTCTTGACAACCTCCAATAAAGGAATCTATCAGCTATCATATCTGATACAAATTTAGGCCTAAATAGTCATTATCCCTTACTAGTGGCAAATCAGGTTATAAATCTTAATGTAGGATAGATGCTTATGAGAAAAACATATTTTCAAACACCCTTTGTGATCCTTTAAAACATATATAAGACTTTCCCTCTATTTGTTTGTGACAAATACCCTAAATAATGATTGTCATTCAGCAAATAGGCATATTCAAGCTTGGTTTTCAATCTAGGACAGTGAAACAGTCATCTATAAATTTTGTAAAATGCATGAGTAAGATCACTTCGGTGGGATTGTATAAGAGTATATTCTAGATATTTCCTCCTATTTGTAGGAAGATCCGATGGTTAAAAATAAATTTTTGACATTTTTCCAAAACTGGGAAACCTAGGTAGGGTTCAGACTTGCATTCACCAAAATTGCAATATCTTGCACAAAAAAAAACCAAATCACATGAGACCAACTTTAAAAGAAAGTGTACATTCAAATCAATTTCACAAAAAAACATGTGTGGGTCAAAATGAATCCATACAAGTACATAAAATTTGAGAAAAACAAAAAAGTTTACATTCATATTTTCAAAGAAATAGTGAATTCATTGATTGTTCAAACTTGCACAAGTTTAGCCAACCCCTCTCCAACTCCCATTTAGACTATTACATAGTCTTTTAAATTAATTACAACTACCTTCAACCAAAAACTAACTTTCATCAACCATTTACCTTCCTAGTTTGTGCATTTTTTTCCATAATGACAACTTTTTTTCAAAGTTGTAATGTTGATATGTAAGTTTTTGTAAATTTTGACAACATGAACCCAAAACTTGTCCTATTGACTCCAAATCACACGTTTACCCTCTAGATGACCTCTTTACATAATTTCAACCCAAATTGGTGATGACATGTAACTGATTGGATGTTTGATAATGTTAAGTTGAAGATAATGCAAGGCATTAAATCAATTAATGGTTTGTATTGTCATTGATGTCAACTTGATATCATCTATACGGTCATGTAGATAATGCCAAAGACTTCAGAGAATCAATGGAACAAAGGTTATTCTTTCAACAATGAATAAAATTCAAGTATTCACTTAGTGAAAAACAACACCGACAGAGTGCACACCAATGGTCAGAGCAAAGAAGAACAGTCACAGTGATACCCGACAAGCTAAAGTATAGTGTTGCCCGATGAAGCAAAACCACAGGATGCCCGACAAGAAAAGTTAGAAGGTTGACCGATGAGTAAAAATCCAATGTTTCTCGATGGATGGAGATCACAAAGATAACTATAGTCTCACTGATGGAACTATCAGTTGTCACTGACAACTAACTACAGAGGTGACCGACGGAACAGAGAGTTTAGAAAATGACAAAATATCTAGCTGGCAAGAGCTAAAGATAGACTTAACTGGTTTTTTTCTTTGTTTTATTCGACCAAAGTTAAGTGATTTATTTAAAGATGATTTGTACAGTTGGCAAGAAGATAATTGCGAGACAAATTAGGAGTTATGCTTTAAATCTAATTGGCTGGATTGTTTTTCATGCCAAGAACTAAGAAATAGTGAATATCATGTCTATATAAGAGACAAGCTTAATTCATTTACAGAAGGGATTAAGGGGAGTGAATAGAAAGAGGATGTTCAAGAGAAATTGATGAAGAATAACTCCATACACTCCTGATCAATCAAGCTGAAGGAGAGCTAAGGAATTCTACAGACACCGACGAATAGTGAGCACAACATCACAGAGCAGAAAGTGTGGAGCACAAAGGATTGAATTGATACATTGATCAGAGAGGTAATGTACTTAAATAGATCTGAAAATATGCAATTCAAAGTTGCAATATGAACAGGTCATAGTGTTTCATTTTAACTATTGAAGCATCAAGTCTCTTAACTGAGCAGGACTTAACAGTCTTCTATATATTGAGGTACATCCCAAGGAGTGCCAAAAAGGTTGATTCATGAAAGTAGCATTGGACTTTCCCGATACCTATTGATAGTCTAAGAAGGAGGTTGATTCAAGGATGGTAGAAATAGATGCCTGATACTAAGTGACAACCTCTATGTATAAAATCCTCTAACAAGGTCACACTTAACAGTGTGTTTGTAACCTTTAACAAGATTGTCTCCTAACAGGACTCACTTTAGAAGAGTGAAAATTTAGGGTACCGGTCCCAGTGGTTTTTCCCCTAATAGGGTTTCCACGTTAAAAATTCACGTGCTACGTGTGTATGATTCATTTTTTTATTGTTTTGTATCTAACATAGTTAACACTAGATTGATGGGTATACTCTACTTATTTATCGAGTTTCGGTAAATAGTTATACTGCTTATCGGTAATCAAGAAATAATAAGGATTGACAAAGAACACCAACAGACAATTAAATCATTATAAGTATTTCATGGCATGTATCTTGTAGGGACATAATAATCTGAGGTTTATTGATTGGTGGTTAAGTTTGAAGGATAAATTTTTGAGGCCACTGATTCACCCCCCCTCTCAATTTTTTACTAACAATTGGTATCAGAGCGTGTGTGCTTAGAAAGGAAGGTTTCAATACCTAAATCAAGATCACAAGATGAACAAACGAGATGTGCCCAAGTTGAACAAAGACAACTTTGCTTCATGGCAAAGTAGGATAAGACTCCATTTATCAGGTATTGGTAATGATGTTACTCAATTCCTAGATATTGAATATGTGTTTCCCACATGAGTATTGATAGTAGATCAATTGAGAGAGAAGCATGAACATAACTGCATGGTTATAGAGCATTCTTCCTCACTCTTTGATGCTAAATTTGAAGATGTCAAGGATTGCAAAACTGCAAAGAAGATGTGGGACAAACTGAAGCTTGTACATGGAGGTGATACAAATGTTCTGAGAGCCAAGGTAGAAATCCCTAGAGGAAAATTTGATGATCTCAGAATGAAAGAAGGAGAAAACATCACACAGTACAAAACAAGAATAAAAGAAGAAGTCAATTCTATATGAGGAGTTGGAGGTACACTTGAAGAGGAGACAGTGGTAAGTAAAATCTTAAGAACCTTATTTCCTGTATATGCTATTAGAGTTTCTTCCATTCAAGAAATGAGAGCAGTAGAAAACAATACAGTTACTCTTGATAGTTTAATTGGTAGACTGATTTCATTTGAGATGAATAACTTTGATAATAGTTTCTTACCAAACTAAGATTCTACATTTAAGTCTTCTATGAGAATAAGAAAATCAAGTCATAGACACACATCTATAAGAGATAGTGAAAGTGAAAGTGAAGAAGAAGATCTAGATGAAATAGAAGCACTTATGGCTAGAATAATGCAGAGAGGCAAAGGTAAATATAAAGGCAAGTTACCACTTGTATGCTTTAATTGTAAAGAGATTGGAGACTTTGCTACAAGATGTCCTAATAGAAGAAAAGATGATAGAAGTAATGACATATCTTTTGAGAAGAAATCTGACAGAGGTGATAACAAAGATTACAGAGGTTACCAACAATCAAAAAGAAGAGATACCCGAGACTACAAGGACAAAGGCAAAAAGGCCTGTAACCACATGAATTTGGTCTGTCACAACTATAGACCCTATTT
Source organism: Thuja plicata (assembly GCA_018584345.1). NCBI lineage: Eukaryota > Viridiplantae > Streptophyta > Pinopsida > Cupressales > Cupressaceae > Thuja > Thuja plicata. Next base: position 1,606,880 of record MU224845.1, on the reverse strand, counting down.
GCCCTAAGTGTGATCATACCCTCGATTTATATCCAAATGACCCTGTTACTGCTTGGCATAAATTCTTCAAATCTATTTAATGTCCTAGGTGATTTTTATCACTAATTTATATTAACTATTGTAGCCATATAATTCAAATCAATCCAAACCAATCAAAA
>MU224845.1:1571735-1583083 GCA_018584345.1 Thuja plicata | reverse complement strand
GGCTTTGGAAGAAGATGGATGGAGAGATCACCAAAAGGGCACTTTTTGGCTTGAATCCTTCAATGGCCTCCAATGGATCTCCTTCATGCAAATAGATACTTGAGAATGATGGATTCTTGCTTCAAATATTGCTTAATTTATTTCTTGGACTTCACTTCATAAGGTTTCTTGATGCTTGATTAGAAGACTTCAATTGCTTGTTCGTGGTTATTCATGCTTAGAGAAAATGAGAGGAGAAGGCTCCCTTTTATATGAAATTAGGGCACAATATTCTAAGGAGGCCTACATAAGATAATTGAATCATAATTTAAGCCTTTAACCCTAGGAGAGGACCTATATTAAATATAATTTAGGAATCAACCAATTCAGAACCCGAAACAGCCGACCCAGAAGCGGGAGAAAACTTTTTGTGAAGACTGACATCCCGGAAACCAAAAGTTCCTAGGATTTGGACCCTGGGACAGGGTCGAGGTTGGCCCTATCCTAGGAAAGGGTTGATTTTTACCCTATCCTAGGGAAGGGTCAAGGTCGACCCTATCCTAGGAGGTTGACCCTGTCCTCAGATCCTAGGATCACAGGTCAAAGACCCAGAATGCAGAATTTAGGTCAGGAAATGGAGGTTAGAAAGGCAGGTCACAGGGGAAGCCATGTCAAGATCAGGAACCCATTCAGAGATTCTTTTCATGACCCCAAACCACTCACTCAGAAGGCTAAACCAGTCTCCTATGGAAGTGCTTCCATTTTCCGACTATACATATGATAACAGGAAATTGGAACTGGCATGTAGTTTGAGTCTAAGGCTAAATAGATGGAATGGAACACCCTTGGTGATCTAATCCCAAGACTATAGAAACATACTTGATCTAATCCTAATATTTTCTTCTCCAACGAGTTGAAAACTGTAGCTCTTCACCTGATCTTTTTATAAACTATTTCCACATGTTTGTCACATTTTAGTTTACACATAAAAGAAGGAATGTTGTGTAGAAAGGTTTTTTCCTAGGTCCAAAACCAATTTAGGAATTATCCTTGAATAAGAAATAAATTGAACTTGAATTGAAAGAGTGATGATGTATAACAGAAGATGGATCTAAAAAATGGAATTCTTATACCTACATAAACCTTTTTGGTGGAAAAATGCTCATGAAGATGCTTGATGTTGACTTGATGTTGACTCTAGGGTAGGAAGATCATGGATGCCTTCACAAGTTCTTAGATCTAAAAATTACTCCTTGTATTCAATGCCTTGATGTTTGAGCTCTTACCTTAGGATTTGAAATGAAAAACTGTAGTTGAGATCTTGATTTGGAATTGAGTTCTATGAAAATGAGGGAGGGTAGCTTTCTTTTATACCTCTCCCAACCATTTCAAGGTGTAAAACCTAAATTATGATAACACTTGTTTAAAATTTCTACTAATAAAATGTAACTATCGACCAAGTTCAATTTGGGGGCAAATATCAGGGAGCGAGGTAGCCTAGGTTCCCTACTCCTCCCTTTGTGGCTTAAAATTGAGACCTTATGCGCTATTTAGAGAGGGGAAGCCAAAATTACATGAAGAATTGTGTTGGATCAATCATGTTTGGAAGTAAAGTCTAAGAATTCTAAAACGGAGCCTAATCAATCAAGAAATTACATAGGGAATACATTTTTGATTCTATATTTAGCCCCCACTTTAGCAGGTCTATGAACATGATTCATACTCTTAGTAAAGTAGATCAAAGAATAGGAAAATTTTGTCAAGGTTAAAGAGATAAGGAAATACCAAGCTGTCAAGTGACCTAGATCATCATCAATCTAATCTACGAAGATAAAATAAAAAACAAATAAAGACATAGAGAAAAGATAGAAAGAGGCATGACTATACTATCCTAGTTAGGTTAACTTACTACAAGTCATGTAAAGAGATCAACACAAAGAGAGTGTTGAATAGTATAGAAAGTTGTTTTATGCTAATCAACTCACCTCAAGGATAACTAAGAAGAGAATTGTATTCTGGGAAACTTCCTAAAACATAAATGGTGCAAAAGATAACCAAGGAAAGCATTGTATCCAAGGAAATCAGCCAAGAGAATATTACAAAGCAAAAATAGTTTACTAAGTAATCTGAAAAAAATAACTGCAAATTTTTTGTGGTGTGTTCATAATGTGTAACAAAGAGCAGTGTGTATGCCCCCAGAATAAATAAGTTATGTACACCATACTAGGAGAAATGGATTTAAGGTAGCATATGTGCACCCAAAAGATGATCATATTTCCAATATGGTTTTCCCCTAAGAAAGGACAAAATCAAGGGAAATAGATCACATGACAAAAAGAGAGAACATAAGGGATCCACTAATTTTGGGTTCACCATGCATATTTGATCACTCATGTATATCAAGAATAATTTTAATGAATTGACCTCATACCCTAAAGGCAGTGAAACTACACGCACAATGAAAGAGAATAAGATAATATGAACAAACAAAAGTCTTTTTGGGTCAACATTATGGAGACTAAAAAGGAGAGATGGATCTCTCTACTTTGCATCATTCCCAAGTAGATAACACAAAGACACATTTAAAACAATATCATATGTATGACATAACATATATATGACATATAGAATAATTGAGATGCAAATAGAAGAATGTTATGATAGGTTTAGTCCATTTATCAACTTGCGCCAATGGAGCAACAATGGTCATAAAAAGAGAGATATAACACAAAAAAATAACAAGAAACACATCTCAGGGGAACACATTACAAACAAGAAAAAAAAAAAAAATTTGCTACACAAGAGGATGTTGAACAACTGGAATACTAAAAGAAGGGGGGATGAATTAGTATTTCCCAAAATAATATCATAAATTTATTATTTTTCATATCCACATTAACTTTACTTAACCACATCTAAAGGAAAGAAGTACTCAAAAAATTAACTAAAGTAGAAACATTATCCACAATAATAAACACTAGAAAACACCAAATGTTTATAATGGAAACCTGTTAGGGAAAAACCATGGAGAGGGTTAAATCTCAATATAATATAACTAGTTATAATATATATCAGAAATTTCTCACTGCAAGGCTCACTACCCAAAAGAGAAAAGTAAACAAAATGAACTATTACAATTGCATCTCACATATGCATGAATTTAGTTCCTTTTAGGCTCAGTAAAGAGACTTCACACACTTCATTAGTTCTTATATAATTCACATCTTATCCTTAGTTGCAATAACATATCACCACAATATGTCATATAACCTTCACAAAATGCTTTGTACATTTTCCACATAATTCAGCCAAGATATAATAAAAAATAGTGTCAGCTAGAAATCACACATTAAAAGCAATGCTTAATGTTTCCCCAAAGCTGTAGGACCAAAAACAATCACTTGATGAATTGTAGGCATTCTAATAAACTATTATGTTCGAAGGTAAACATGGAAACTAAAAGACTGAAATTCCAAACCCCGTATCTCCTATTTTGTACAACCACATCACATGAATACTTGAATATAGGCATATCCAATATTCACAAACATTTTTTTCAAAACCTAAAAACCATATATGCAATTATGGAGCAATGCAGACCCAAACACGAAGAGTGGAATCATAGAATTGCTAAATAAATCACAGCATAAGTCAACAAAAGTATGTAAACATCAATGAAAACTAGTAAAACCTCCGCACAACATACTCCTTCTCACATCACCAACAAAATAATCAATGAAAAAAATTGAATAATATCCTCCTTTTTCATTGATGGCAACATGCCAAAAATGTTACTCTTCTTAAAATAAATTTTCAAAAACTATTCTCCTTCAAAATTATAGAACTACTCCCCCCCTTTGTCAAATTTTTTTCTATTTTTTTTTCCTTTCAACATACTCCCAATTTTTTTTCCTTTGAATATTACTCTTTGTCTTTTCCATCAATGACTAAGGGTATCAAAAAGATACCTTCACATAACTCCCCCTATCACCAACAATAAAATTTAGAAGAAAAGAGAGAAAGTACTTAGTTGCCTTTTGGGGGAAATATTTATTTGTACTTCTCATTAATTTATATAAGGAAAGGATTCCAAGAACTAACAATAGATAACAACACTGTACATTGACTATTGCACTACACAAGCAAGTCAATAGCATCAACTAGGTTATCTGGCACAATCAAACATAGTTCAAATTTCTTTGTATCTTCTAGTCTAGTTTGGAAAAATAATCTATAATTTCTTGAACTATCCCCTTGACTATCTAGAGCTATCTAACAAAATCATCTCTTTGTTTCTATACTAAAGAAAAATCCAACTATAATGAATTAATCTTCCTTCTTTCAGCATCGTATTTTTCTTTGAATGTATCAAATTTTTTTGCATATTTGTTAAGTTCTCACTCAATAGTCATTTTTTTCTTTATGATTCTCAGTGGTAGTAGGCCACCTAAGATAATAATTATACATGTAGGCAAAAACACCAACACATTTTCTCATTTCTTTTATGCATTCAATCAATTTATTCTAAGCAACGACACATTTTTTACTATGGCCCTTTGTATAAAATAAAAAAGCTAATGCTTATTCAACACTTTCCTTGTCATAAGATGGTCATGATGACTGACATCTCATTTAATTTGCATACCATTAGGTTTTTCAAGCATGTTCAACACTTTTCTAGTCTCAAAGGGATCATCATCAGAGGAACTAGAGTGTTCCTTAGGTTTGTGTTCTTGTTCAACAACTATTTTATTCTATTTGAAATCAACTTCAACAAGTTTAGTATCATCAATGTTAATTATCTCAGTCTTTTCCTTTTTACTATCAGTCTTCTTCTTCTTTGAAATTGGAGAGCGGACATCAAAATATTTCTTGTGCCTTTCCTTTTCAGAGGAAAATACTTTCAAAGCAACATGTTCTATACCATCTGGTCCTGTGAGTTCTTCATAAGTACCAAATTTTTATTCAATCAAGTCTACCTAACATTTAATCAATTTCTCTACATACAACATACATTCCTCTGCACTAATTTCATATCCAAGACTTGTAAATCAAAATTTATAGGGAATCACTACTTCTATGAATTTATTTTTATTATCAACCAAGAGGGTAATGTTATCTCTATACCTCTAAAAAAATTCTTAGGAATCCTAAACCTATAATTCATATTCTTCTAGAACTCATAGAAATATTCTTTGCAAGTTTGGTCCTTATCATTCAGTCCATCCAAGTATAATTTGATATGTTTTCCTACAAGTAAGTCCTCATTCCATACAACATTATCCTTTAGAGGTAAAAAATTCATGAAGTAGAATACAAGACATACAACAAGTGATTTTAAGTGAAAATAATGTCCTTCATTTTTTGTTAGCATAAGATTGTTCAACATTTTTGTCTTAGCAATTCACACAAGTCATAGTCCTTCCTTTCCTTAACCATTTGATAAGAAACATAAACAACAATAGTAGATGTAGAACATTCTCTATTCTTAAATTAAATCTTTTGGGTGATGCCCATATAAATATATCGTACTAGAGGGTCGATTATGGTGTCAATCTATAGGGTTCTTTGATATGCAAACATACTTGTTAGACTTTCAACTCCCTAGTTATTTCTTATAGATTTCATCACAAGAAAAATTCCATCTCAACATAGTCCATTAATGACCTTTAAGGATTCCTTAGTAATCTAATATGGTTTATCTAACCAAATGTAGTCATCATTAATTCTACTTAGAACAATATTGATCGATTCTTCATTGACAATCATAGGAAACTCACTCCTGACATCCAAAACCTTATGCGGTAATTTGTAAATCAACTATGAATATTCTCCAAAGAGAGAATATTCAAAATTTTGTATCTTCTAATTGTTTTATTCCTCAATTTTTATATCAACAAAACTATAGATGTCTTCTAGACACACTACCCTACTCAGTAGTAACAAAAATGCACCAATTGATTCATTTCTTTTTGACTATTTCATAAATTTCTTAAATTTTGGTCTAGGTTGATCATCACAACTAACAAATTTTCTAGAATCCATGATATGGAGATTTTTAAACTTAATTCTACTTAATTTTGTACTTCTTTGTGCTCCTCTAATTCACCAAATTCATAGATAACAAAATGATCATAAAAAAATAATATATGCGCTACCAGAAAAACTAGGGTTTTTTCACCAAAACCATCATTTCGTTCAAAATATGCTAAAAACTTGTATGTCTGTGTGTACAATCATCTTCTGAAGCATAACAATCTTCCACACAATGATATTTTATTCCTCAATCTTTCCCAAGAGATAAATTCAATAATTCTACATATCATACATTCATGTTATGATAACAACATCAATATCTTTGGTAGGATAATAAGATTTCCATTTTAGCTCCCCCTGAGCTAAAGCATTATGACTAGTTTCCAAAAGAGTTCTCTGCACCAAAGTTAGGTGTTGTTCCATCCCTTGCAACATCCAATTCCTTCTTCTTCCAAATTATTTTCATCTCAATATTTCTTATTTCTTCTACATCAATATTTTTTACAGGTTCATCCCTTTTTACCATGTTATCCTTCTTTATATTCCTACTTCTACAAAATTTAGCAATATGCAAAACCTTGTTGCAATTGTAGAATTTTATGTTTCTTTGTCCTATATTTCCTTCAGTTATTCTTGATATACATTGATTAGTTGTGTGTCCAAAACCATTTCAAGTTTCTTTGCTAAAATTATTTGATTTCAGAGGTTCTCCCCTTTATTCATCTCTTTAGTGGCATGATAAGTTGTATTTTCTATAGGACTATCTTTGTCCTTGTCTTTGGTTCTTTGATTTGATAATTTTCTTGTTTCAAATCCTAATCTACCTTTTTCATTCACAGTTTTCTATTTTATTTAACCATTATCTCGTCAAACATAATAATACTTCCCTTGAATTTATCTTCTGGACTCTTTATTTTCTCGAGATTTGATCTTAGGTTTACTAGCTCTTGTTACAATTTCTTGCATTTCTCCTGTCTCATCATTAATTATTCCATTCATACAATCCTTAGTTTTCTTGTCTTCTTCATCTTGTACCTTCATATCAACAATCAATTCATTTTCTCACTTTAATTCTTCATTGATGTTCTTATATCTTTCTCTAAATTTATTGATATGTTCCTTTAGCATCCTGATTCACTCATTTGATTCCTTGATGTTTTTCTTTAAGTATTTTTTTTCACATTCAACATTTTCAAGATCTTCAAAGGAAACCTACAATTATCCATCCATATGAATTTCTTCATCATAATTCTTAGAACCAATCTTTTCAGCCTTTAAGACCACCCTGAAGTGGTTCAATTGAAATTAAGGGACCAAAATCATATACCAATTGTAGAATAGCCAAAATATTCAAAGGGGAAGGGTGAATTATGTTTGAATTATATTGGAATGATGTACTAAGAGGGGAGGGGTGAATCAGTATCTCTAAAACTTTTCTTTGGTTAGCCCATTAACTCTTAATCATCAATTTGTAAATTACCTTATCTAACTGTTCATCTTTCTTTATGTATATGCAATCATATCATAAGTTCTTTTAGCATGTAACCATAACAGAAACATTCATGAAAATAGATAAAACATAACACAAGATATGATATCACAGAAAACTCCTGTTAGGAAGTAAAAACTATGGTGGGGATTGTTACCCACAAGACTTCACTATCTGTAGATAAGAAGGGGTCGATTAAGGCTTACAATTGGTCACTTCTAATGACCTACCCTGTTAGGAGTATTACAGTGGAAACCTATTAAGATCTACTTCTTTTGAAGCTTTAGCAACACTGTTAAGTGTGCACTCTGTTAAGAGATTTGTAAATAAATATTAAGTCCACCTTCTACAAAAGGATTTTAGATGTGATGCACTTGTTAGAATGTAACTACATAAGTCTTTGATCTGATGATGTATGCAATCTTTGATTGCTAATAACAGAACCTATTAAGCTTCATACATATAAGTAATCATCCTTCCATGATTCAATAATGCCTTTATCTACTTGTCAGTAGCCTCTGTGTGTTCTTGACAACCGATGTGATCTATTTCTAAAATTTGCATGAATTCTGCCTTCTGCTCCTTAGATGCTCTTCGTGGCTATCAACAACAATGAATTCATAACTCACAATTGAGTTGAACATCTATTTATACTAGTTATTGGCTTGATTTTTGATTCACGCTTTGCAAGTTAACTCTAGATACAAGGTTTACAACTTGACCTTGATCTTTAGTTAGATATGTTTTAGATCTGTTAGGATGCTTTAAAACATTTACATAAAGCTTGCTTGACCCTCAAGTTATGATTTAAAACAAATTAAAACTCTATAAATAGAATTACATTGCTTTATCCATCGTGTAAAACTCAGATCCACTTTTTGCAATTTCTTTAACTGACTGTTGGTTCTGACAGTCAGTTTTCTTGGTGGCCAATGTTCCTTTCTTGAACTGATTGTCAGGTATGCCTTTTTTGTTCCGTCGGTTTTGTTCTCAAAACTGTGTCGCCAGTGATGTGTGTTTTCACCGGTGATGCTTGTCAATTCCATACTTAGAATTTTTCTTGTGACCTTTGTGTTCTGTCGGGTATGCTCGTTGTTCACTGGTAATACCTGTAGTCTGTCGGTAATGCTAGTAGTCCGACGGTGAACTTTGTAGTCTTTCGGTGATCTCTGTTAATGTTTTTTCACTAAGTATACTAATGGAAAAATTAATGTCATCAATCTCCCCCTTTGACATTAGTATCAAAAACATGATATGTGCAACATATTGAGTGTATTAGTATGTACACCTGTGTATACTCCTTCATTATTCATTTGAATGACTCCCCTTTGTATATGCTACTATGTGTAAGTATATATACATATCCTTATGTGCTTTTGTTTTTCTCCCTTTTTTGATATATATTGTACATAACTATATACATTTCCTTTCCTCCTTTTTTGATTCTAAAGGCAAAGGTACTTATAGCTTGTCAAAAAGGTAGGAATGTGAGGACTTGATCTCCTCTATCATCTTTTCCCATTTCTCCTTTAGCATTTCTAGAGCCATGTGCTCCAGTGAAATCCTTACATGTATATCATAGATGTTGTCTACTACAGACATCTTGAGGGTTGCTACAAGATTTCTTGCATCATAAATATGCTACTATAAAATAGTAAGATTAGGCAGAATGTGTGCCTGCAGTTTGGTAATCTCACCTCTGAGTTGAGTTTTAGCATCCCATATTTCTTGCCTTAGCCTATGCGCCTCTATGACCATGTCATGATGTGCCTTTATACTTTCAGCATGTGAGGTTAGGCTTTGTGCACTGGTTGTGACATTTGAATCTATCTTTGCTAGTTTGTCACTATTTTCTTTGGAAAATTTCTCAAGTGCGCACATCTTTTGAACTAAGGTGATTGCTTTAGCAATCATTGGCTCTAATTCATCAGTGAGTTCAGAGAGCTTTAACTTTTTCAATGCCACTTCTTGGCTGATTTTATCAATTAACTTGTACTAATATTTCTTTTCTACTTGTTCTTCCATAGCCTGCTCTACATCTATACTTTGCTCTGTAATGGTGTCAGTAAGAACAACAATTTGTTCCTTAACTATAGCATTTTCTTCAAGTTTTACTTTAGGAACAAGTTTTTGGAGAATGTCTCTTTCCTTGTCAAGTGCCATTGTTTCTCTGTGGTCTTGTATCATTTTATTTTGAATGGCTTTTCTCTGACATAGCACTCCAAACTCTTGAAGTTTGTCACTGTCCAAAGTGGTAATGTCCCAGTTTGGAACTTCAATTATTTCATCCAGTGTGACAGCCAAAATGTCTTTCTTTACTATTTTCTTCTTCTTCTTCTTTGGCTGGGTGGCAGATTGATGTACTACCATCTGTAAAGCATGAGATTGGGTTGATTTTTTAGGTGAGGGTCAAGAAGATGAGGCATCCTTGTGTATCTGTTCTGAGTCCACTGACTGGTTTGGTGAAGATGTCTCCTCATTTTCCTTGGGTGTATCAATAGATATGTTCTCTTTGAGTTTTATCCCTTCATCCTGCTTGACTCCTTCACTTTTCTCTTTTTCCTCAACCTCTCTCGATGTATCATCAGTTTTGTCATCTACCTCTTTGTTTTGATATTTTGATACATCTTGTTGATCGTCAGTTGCATCCTTCATTTTTGTATCTGTATCCTTGGGAGTGTTGGATGCAACTTTGTTTTCATCGGTACCCATATCCTTGGGTATATCATCATCTTTCTTAGATGATTTATCCTGAATAAACTGAATATCAATAGAATCTATTAATATATTCATGTTTGTCAGTGTATTGACTGTTGTAGTGTCAATATCTATATCTTGTCTATCGGTATTACCCTTTGCAGCATTAATGTCTTCATCTTTTTGAATATCTACTACCGGGTCTTGTCCTGTAGTGGTGTTGACAATGTTGTCTAACCATGATTCATCATTTATATCAACATCTAAGTTACCTTTTATTGAAAATTCTTCTTTGGTAACTTCTTCATCCTCTAAGTTGATGTGGATGGGGCTTGATGGTACTTGATCATTTTCACCGTCCTTTGGCCAGTCTTCATCTATAATGTCAGCCTATTTTTGGCATGTTATTTGTACCTCTTCACTATCTAACTCAATTGTTGAGTTATCTATTTTAGTGACTTTATCCTTCTCATGACTGCTCTCCTCAGCAGGATTGAGTATCTCACTCCATATCTTATGCGTGTCTTGTTCAAGCTCTATAAGTTTCTCTTTAAGAAATTTATAAGCTCTCAATTTGGGTGAGAATCTTTTTCCATATTTCTCCATAACTTCATTGATTTCTTCTCTCATTGATTCAGGAGGCATAAGAGAGACCAGCACTCTTTCTCTTATCCTCTTCTCCTCATGAAGTGCAAAAGTTAATCTAGAAGAAATTCTATCTAATAGTCCTTGTGGTACATCTTGGGTAGTGAAATGTAGTGGGACATAGTAGTGTTTGCACATCTTAGCAATAAGTGCATCTTCAATCTTATTCTTTTCTACAGTATCCCATCTTAACCATTTCCTAATCTTAGGATGTCCAACAGATGTAGCTTCAGAAATGTTCTTACATATTTCATCAATGTCCTCAGTGGGTGATGTAACCTTTGCTATCACTTTTGCTTGTTTCATAGTGTCAGGTTCATCCATAGCTGAATCCTCTAAATCCTCATCAGTCTGAACATATTTCCTTCTTTTGGAAGGTGCCCTAGCTGGTTGTTTTTCTTTTTGTGTGTCTGGTTTCCTCTTATACACTTTCCCTTTTACCATGGGAGAAGGAATTGCATCTTTTGTTGTTTGACTTCTTGTTCTAGACTTCTTTGGTGGA
>MU224845.1:1555094-1571569 GCA_018584345.1 Thuja plicata | reverse complement strand
ACAAGATTTGTCTTAATCTTTTGTTTGGCCTCTTCATAGGTACCAAATCTTAGTTGTTTGTTGTCTATTGGTTCATTCAATAGTGCCTTAATGCACTCATTGGCTAATCCTATTTTGATTTCATAATTCAATTTTGAAAGCCATGATTTTCTTGGAACTACTGCTTGTATGTATGTGAAATCAGTATCTACCATGAAACATATTTCTTCACGGTGTTCCTCTATCAGTTTCTCAGGAATCCTAGTTCTTGCTTGAAGCATTTCCTTTATGGTTTTGAAATACTCATGCATAACATTGTCAAAATATGTCCCTAGTGATTCTATGAATTCACCTATTTGAATGGTTATGGGTCTACTTGTGTCCCATGTAACTTTTCCAATGGAAGGAAAGTATTCTTTAAAATAAAAGAATATGCACATTATGAGGGAACAAAATTACATGTGTTTGTCCTTGAAGACCTTATTATGCACATGTTCTCCTCAAATTGATGTAACAGGATCTCTACAAGATCCATCTTCTTCCCCTATTTGATAATCTTGTATGTTGTGCTCATAGCAGTACTAGATATACTATTCATTTGGCTTGCCTGGAATATCTTGTATCCAACAACACATGCTCCAAACTTCAGCTCTACATCGGTAATGGTGTTGACCTTTAGTGCCCTTTTATCTAATTTAGCACCAGTTAGTCTTTCAACTTTTGCTAGAGATGGATGTTTGTGATCCTGTGGTTTATCGGTTGTAGGATAACCAGTAACCGTGTGAATAACATCCTTTGTTATTTCCTTTGTCTTGTTTAGCCATAGAGTCTTGTCGTGAACTCTGCTACGAACAATTTTTATCCATTCTCTTTTGAAAAACTTGGGAAAATGTAGTGCATATTTGAGTCCCTTTACTTCCAAGTGTTTGTGCTCTTCTTTGATCTTTCCAACATCATCACATAATGCCCTATAAGCATTATCTAGGTCTAGATCTCCTATCTCTGAGATCTTGCAGTGAATATGGGACCTTACGTCCTCTACTAGTAAAACCCTAGGTGGGATTTGAGAGAATGCTCTGGAATCGTCAGGTTGTGAAGCTGTTTCAGGATGTAACTTATATTTAGGTTCAAGACATGTGCCTCTGCTTACAAGCTTGAAGGGTTTGTTCTTATCTTCCTTAATTTTCTCAACTCTAGAAGTCAATGCCATCGTGTTGCAGAAATTTAGGGCTTTTCGTAAATAAAGACAGTGCGGTCGGTGAGTATGATAACTTATAGATTCTCTGTGCTTTCCTATGAATGTGAATGCTTTATGTCACAATGATTTCTTCTGGGTCACTTTCCAATCTTCTCTTAAATCACTCTGGTCTGCTCTGCTTTGCTCAAAAATTGTGGGTGCAAAAATGAGTTTACCTGTTGGGCTTTTATAACCTCTTTGTACCCTAAGTTGTCATTAATGCTTACCAACTTGTCGGTTTATGAAGACTGATTTCATCAGTAAAGACACTCATAACATCTTTGGTGTCTTTGCAAAGCATCGGGGTTGCTAGCAATTTTGGAGACTTCACTGATGATTGTCAGTGAGGTTGCGAAGATAGCTTTTGTTGATTCAACATTCACCAATATCCGTCAGTTTACACTTAGCTTGTGTAATGACCGATACATTCCGGTAAGTAATGCTAACTTTTCTATGTGTGTTCACTGATGCAAATTGTGCCCAATAACCGATGGTTTCTTTTCAATATTTTAGCAAATAACAATATATTGCATCTTTATTCATGTCTATATTATAATATGAACTATATATGATGGAACCGATGTATAATGTAACTTGTCATAGTGCAGTTCCATACTTACTTTTGCAATCTAGTTGGATGTAGTGATGTCACCAGATCCATTGGATGAGGTGGCACCATTTGCATTTCTTGTTCCAGCACCTTCAGAGTTTGTGGCTTTTACCCACATCTTGTTTCTCATTCTCTTAATGCCATCAATGGTATTTCCATTGGGATGTGTACTTGTGTCTGGCAGTCGGTCTTTGCAATCTTTTATCACATGTCCAACCTTATGACAATGTAAACATGCCATACCTAGATTGGTCCAACCTCTTGACCTTCTGGTCCATTTTCTCATACAGTTGGGAGCAATATGACCATACCTTCCACATGTTGTACAGTTTACCCATGTGTTATAGTCCCAAACATATGAGTTACCTACTCTTGTTGGTTTGTATCTTTTATTAGTTTCTTTTGGTGTCCATGCCTTGTTGTTCTTTTTCCAGCATTCCTTATGTGTATGCCCATTCATCTTGCATGTAGGACATAACTTGTCCATATAGGTTTTTCTCTTTGGATTTGTCACTTTAAATTTGCACTCATGTGCCTTATGTCCTTTATTTTGACATTTATAACAATTACTAGTAAAAGTAGATTGTGCTTGAGAAATACCTTTCATTTTGCTTCTGCAGATGTTTGAGGTGTGGCCTAGTTTTCCACAGTGATTACATGACAGCTTCTTGGATCTTGGGTTTGTGAAAGCATTCCTCTAATCTGGTTGATTAGAAGATTCACCATTCTTGTTGTACCCTAATCCTGTGTAGTTGTTGACTCTTCTTTGTCCATCAAGAAAATCATTCATCCTTTTGTTGCTATCCTCAGCCTTTTTGATCAATTCATTGTGTTGATTCTAGACTTTGATTTCATGCTTCAATTTCTCGTTCTCTTCTCTTAGCTCACCTCTTATTTGTATTCTTTCAATGAGTTTTGTATTTAATCTATTTTCTTAAGATTGGCAATTCATTGAAGTATATGAGTTTGTGCTTCCATTCTCCCCCCGAGAAGAAGACGAATGCCAATGTAGATAATGGAGTCTTGGGAAAAGTGTGATTTAGTAGGATGCACAGTGAGACCATGGTGTTGACAGATATGCAAGAACTAATGCAAGTGGTCAAGATGTGCAGAGGGACTTTGGCTAAACACAAGGATATTATCAATATAGGGAATGATGAATTTAGAGTATTTCCAAAAAATATTATCCATGTTTTTTTGGAATATAGATGGAGCCATCTTGATACCAAATGGAAGGACATTCCTTTCGTAGAGACCTTGAGGGACAGAAAAGGCTGTCTTGAAACAGTCATCAGGATGGACGGTAACTTTCCAAAACCCTTTGGTTAAATCAAACTTGGAATAAACATAACTCCCTTGGATAGACTGCCAAATGTGATCTTTACTAGGCAGTGGATACTAATTATCAAGAAAACAACTATTTAAAGGTTTATAGTTGACAACTAACCTTTTTTTGGATAACTCTTGGCCTTGCTCATCAAATTTGGGAATGTACATGGCATGACATGAGAATAGTGATGAGGAAGAGGATATAAATCCTTGGTCTAAGAGTTCTTCAATTTCCTTTTTACAGAGCTCTGTCTCCTATGGACTCATGATGAAGTAGTTAGCTTTAGATTTAGGAAGAGTTTCCTTACCATCAGGATCCTTCTATAAAGGTTATCTATAGGTTAGATTACGCTGTTGCTTTTTGAGATCTTTTTTCATTACTGTTGAGCTGAACTGTTGCTTCAACAGTTCCAAATGAGAAGCCAAAGCTTCAACTTGTTTTGCAATCTAGGACATATTCCTAGATTTGACTACCACTGGTTCTACTTTGCTGGTGTAGGAAAATTTAGTCTGCAGCCGTGGTACCTTATGATGATTCAGACTGATGGATTCTTTAGTAATGAGAATCAGTTCCCATTGTTGCATTGTTGTGCTACCAATGATACCATCATAACCATCAATTTCATAATGGACAAATGTTATTTCATCTTGGTTTCTATCCTAAAATTCAATAGGTGCTTTACACACCAGATTAGACATATGTTTTCCATTCCCAAAAGTAATTTTTGTGTTACCTTTTATCCACTGATCGGGAGGAAAATAGCGATATCTAGCTATGTTTAGATCAGCACCGGTATCCCATAGGAAGGCTAAGGGATAAGAAGTTGTACCTCTTAAATGTACACAAAGTTCCAAACCTAGACAAGATGTCTGAATTGGTTTCTTTGTGACTCTACAGTGTTGACTGTGTTGCACAAAGTTTTCTTCATCTTCTTGCTCATAGACCTCTATCTTTTTTTATTCAATTTGTTCTCAAGTATTTGGATCAAATCGTTCTGCTACCATAGTTGTATGCATATACAGACTGTATGATTTTTCATGGTAGAAGAAATCATCAATGGTAGGAGTAAGTTGAGGTTCTATTTCTGCTAGATTCATCTTGGAAGAGAATTCTTCCAATTCTTTTCCCTTGTCTAATTCTTCTTGAAGATTTTCATTCTCTTCTTCTGAGAGTTCTTCAAGTTCTATCCTGGCTTGGATGACAAATTTTTTGAGAAATTCCTTGTGGTGTTGTTGCCAGATCCTTCTAGCCATGCTACCTGGTGCAGGGGCTTCTACCATAGTCTTTTGGCCAATAGGATTGTATGTGTGAAACAAACTAGGTCGAGTAGATCTTAAAGGTGGTCTGTAGGAACCCGGGCCATGACGACCTCCAAAAGTAGGAGACCTTTCCTTTTGCCAAGGTGGAATCTTATATCCATGGTCTAGGCTATGACTACTGACTGATTTACTGGCTAATAGTTCTTTTTTGTGGGCTTCTAGATTGACCAATCTGAGCCTATTTCTTTGCCAGGTTTCGGGACCCATATTCATTGCTTTCTATTTTCTTTCAAGCTCACTGATTTCTGTTATGATTCTTTCTAGGGCTTGTGAATCAGGGGCTCCTCTCATCATTCTATAGTAGAATGATACTTAAGAGTCAATATCTAAATCTAGGTGTTCTTTAGAATTAACAAATTTTTCTACTTCGAATTGATTTGACTCGATACTATAATTAGTATCTTCTTCATCAGAAAGAATGATATCCTCAGAGTTAGAGGGGTAGTCATTAATAAACACAATTTCTTCTGGATCTTCTAGTCCATAATATTTCAACATTCTTTCCTTACCTTTAAAATTGGGTTTGTTTTTATCAGGACACTTATTGGCTAAATTGTCACCTTTGCAAATGTAACAAGTAGGTTTCCATTTACTTTTGCCTTTGAACCTACTCTTTTTGTGAAAATAACCTTTTCGTTGATTGTATTTATTTCTTGAGAACTTTCCTCTTCTATTTGAGCACTTGGTACATTTTTTGTCTCGTCGCTTGTGCCTATGGAAATTTTTACCACATCCATATAGTGGTGTTAAAGATTTTCATACAGTAGGAGAGATAAGAGGTTTAACCTTTTTCAACTCCCTTCTTTTATTTACCTCAAGACAAACTGATTCATTAATTTCTTTTAGGAATTGTATTAACTATGGGAAGGTGAGTTCCTTGATAGTCATGTTCTCATCTACAAGATTTTCTAAAACCCTCTTATGGTAATAGTCTCCTAGGCCTTCAAATCTTTTCAAGAAAGTGGAGTACATAAACTCCTGGTTCTGTTCATGTCCAGACTGATAGAAGTTAATGAATTGTTTGGCACAATATTCATCAAATTTGGACAAGTCACAACATTTGTTATTGATGAATCTTCTATAGGTTGTACTTTCAATAGCATCAATTTTACCTACAAACATTCTTATAAGTTGTGCACATACCTGATCTATACCATTATTTATTAGATTAGTTCTATAAGTAATATCAAGATGATCCCTAACTCTTTTGGCTATTCCTGTAAATGAATTGAGAGCTTTCCGGTTAACATCTTGCTCTGATACACCAGTATTTGTGGCCATGTAGTTAATTACCCATGCTCTAATGGCATCTATGTTTATGAGATTCTCAGTGGTGTCATAAGTATCAAAATTAACTAACTGAGGTGTATCTACTCTAAAGTTCTGGAGGTTTCTAAATGGATCATTTCCTCCAGTGTTTGGTCCTCTTGTCATCTGAATCTTTCCTTTTCTTTTCTCCTCTAGAGTTTCTGTTCTCATAGTTCCAGTAGCAGTATCCCATATTTTTTCAATCTCTAGTTCAAGGATATCTGTGGTTAGGCCTTTTCCCTTATACTGGGCTTGAAGATAACTGGCTGAGATATCTAGAAAATTCAAGGACTTGATAGGTCGGGCTAACTATATAGACAATTTTTGAAGCTTGTCTGTTAGATTCTCCACTTGGTTTTTGATGTTAGTGGATTATTTCAACACATCATGCACTTATGATTTGATCTCTGTGGATTCCTTTATGACTATAGTCTCAACATGGAGAGACTGTTAACTGGTTGACTGGGTCATTGCTTCAATGTGATTAACAGTTTTAACAACTCTATCAACTTCTAAATGCAAGATTTTAACATGCTATTCATGTGACTATTGGAAGGCTATTTGTTGCACCCACAATGCTTCTGCATGTTTCTTAAACTCATGGAAGTCACTACAAAGTTTTTGAAGAAATAAAGTTATTTCATCCTGCCATTCTTTTGTGACACAGGCTTCTAGCTGCTGAATAAAGGCTAGGATTTTGTGTGCATTGGATTGGGTACTAGCATAATGCTTGTCTTGAGAAATAGTCTGAATTAGTTGCTGGTGCTTAATATATTTGGTTAGCAGCATATGCTTGCGGGTACAAAGATTGTTCCAATTGAGCAACTTACTCTAGGAAGAAACTTGGGATTCTCCAACAGGAGAGACATGTTGTGCCCAAAACTCTATTTGGTATTTACCAGTCAGATCAATTTGCAAAAAATCATAGAATGAAGGTATGACTTCTGGTGTAACATATTTTCCTACAGGAGTAACCGTTTTTATGGTTGCTTCATTCTGGTTGTCTGGCTCAGGGAAGGTTACGACGCGACTAGACATCATTCTAGTTTTTCCGATAGAGAAGACAAAACTACAGTTGTCACACTTTAACTTGCCATCTTCTAGTTCAGAGAAGTGTATATGTGAACAAGAAGAGGTATCACCACTAGACTGAGGAGTGAATTTTGGAAGAGTAGACTGCAAAAATGGAAAGCTAAATAAAGACTCCATACCTAGAGTAGGTTTGACAGACATTGAAGGTCTGTGATCTATATGCCTTTGGGAAACTAAAGGTCAAGATTGTAGTGTGGATTCATGAGCTATATTTATGGTAGACTAAGAGCGGGAATGCTTTGGGTTTGCAAAGTTGAGTAGTGCATGGTTATCATTTTCTTGTATGTTAATACCTTGCAATTGTGCAGGCTTCTCAGGCTGAGCATCTTTGCTCCATAGTTCAAGTGCCCATTCAGTTGACATCTTGATATCTTTATGTTTGATGATATAAGGGGCTCATAACTCTATGGTTGCACTAGTGGATTTCCAAATAGTAGACATGGCTTCTTCTGGATGCAAGGCTTTCTTTGAATTCAACATCAGAGGTAATGATTTGTTCAATAATCTGTAGTGTGTCAGAAAGGTTAAAGTATGATCTACAGATTTGTTTTTAAAGTATGTGTTCTTGGTCTTAAAATCGTAGGTCAGAACATCATCTAGGTTAGCATCTTTTAGACTGATAGAATAATCTAGATTGCAGTCTATGTAGATAGGACCATTGGACATTGAGTCACAGGCTCCTCCAAGAAGGGCATGGGACGTCTTTGTAATCCTAGCATCTTTTAAAATCATCAAGATGATTATGGGTAGACCTTTACGGTAATGACCTAGTATTCCAATCCTTACTTTTGACAAGTGCATATACTGGAAATTCTTAGGATTGGCCTTAGCTTGTCTCTGTAATTCTCCTATTTCTGTTTGAGTAAACAGTTTTAGGTTTTGTTTAGTTCCATTGGTAACTGTATGTTGAAGTTCAGTAACCTTACATCTATTAACAATTTTATACAAAAACACTTCTTTTAAACCTTTAGGTATATCTCCATAAATATCTGAAGCTTTAATCTTTGGAGCTTTGATCAGAAAATCTAAAATCTAAATCATCTTCTAATATATTTGCATCAGATTCTCTAAGAGTAAAATCTTGTTCAGACTGTGCAAAGAAATTTGAATAACTTGAACTTGCCTCTTCATTTCTGGCATCAGTATGATCATGCATCTCTGAGTCCATGCTACTTTGTCAGTTGTCTGCCATTGCTTATTATGCTCGATTTCAGTGCTTGAATTCTCACTCAAACTGAATACTTTACTACCTACAATCTGCCCTAAAACACCTTCACACAGCTAAACACGAGACTTACTAATGAGGTCTTACAACGCTTTCTGCGATAGATTCAGGAGTCCATAAGAGGAGCTATATTGAGAGCTTTATAAGTTCGCTAGATGGGTAGGACAAAGATAGAACAAATAGAAATTTGTGAACACAAAATGCTTTTTCATTAAAGGCTTTTCTTTGAAACAAATTTACAGCTGATACAAATATTTAGAATTGATATTGTCTCTGATACCATATTTTGACAGAAGCTCCGAAATCAGAAGAGGATCTACTTCCACTGCGTAAATCAGGTGCTTTATATATTAACAAGCCATATAAAAAGACAAACTATATCTATTATAAGAAATATAAAACTGCTGATTATGATTTTCTTTCTAACTGACTCAAGCATACTATCAGCAAGGTCTGATTTTTGATCATCCAAAGGATGAGAGAATACTCTCTACTTGCAGAGCCATTCTAGACTCTCTAAGACTCTAAGACTTACTCTACTCTGAATGACTTCCTTGAATCGAAGCTCTTCATTATATAGGCTTGGAGGAGGAAGAGAGGGTCACGATGCATGTCACATGGCAACAATCAGTCAGACCGCTTATTAATGCGAGGCACACTACCAAAAGTAGATGCCCACTATGACCTGTATGTCGGTCTGGGTGGACCCCAATATCTACGGAACAGTGTAGTGGAAGACAAACGAGTGGGTACATGCAACTCATGGTGCATTCACTTTACATATGAAAGTGACTACGGAGATATCCCTTTTTAATCCTGTGAAGAGAGAGAAACACGGGTCCTATTTAAGGAATTTGGACTAACCCTTTTGAATGGTAGTTGATTCTACCCTCAGTTTTGTTCAACCAAACTTGAGTTAATGGAGTTTACATTTTAACCAAACGGTCGGGTAGATTACATTAAACCAGAGCCACAATAAGTCAAGTTCTTTTGAGGAAAAGAATCAAAAACCTATTTGGATGGATTTTGGGGAAAAGATAGGGATTAGTTTTACCCAAAACTAATTTGTCTTATCAGATGATTTCTCAACAAGAGAGAATAGATGACAGCCCCATCTATTAAGCATTACTATGGGTAAAGTCGTCAATGCATCCCGAACAGTAGCAGTTCTTATGTGGTTCTTCTCTACTACAAGGAGGATGAAAAGGATCAGGTTCCTTCCATATGATTTTTAGAGTTTTGGTTTTGCAGGAACCATGAATTCCTTGGGATTGAACCAGTGTGTTTTCCAGATCTGATCTGTAGGTTGAAGTGGAGATCCATATAGAGGCTTCAGTTTCCATAAGATGTTAGAGACGGGACCCTATGGTCCAATGTCGAAACATGGATGCATGTCCACGTGGTCCATAATTCATGCATATATTTCTATTGATGAGTGTATCTTCTGATGATCCAAAGGTAAGCCTCCATAGAACACCATAGTAGCCTAAAAATTCTAGAGGAAAGGTGGTAGGGTATGGTCCCTGGAAAAGATCTCTGATAAGTTGAACTCCTCGTTCTTGGTGTAACCATCTTTCTAGTCTTTGAATTAGTGGATTGAGAAATTGAATAGGTATTTGATATTGAATTGTTGGTGCACAAAGAAATTGTGCAATTTTCTCATCCACTGGCTCATCAGTATTGTCTATCTAGAAAATGTTGCTAGGAGCCCAAATGTTTGGAGCTGTTAGGATCATTTTTTCCTGTAACATGCAAAGTCTGTCAGAGAGATAATCATTAGCTAAATTGAAATTTCTTCTATCTCTCTGTTCAAATGGATTTGTGTTGAAGTCTGGATAGCTTTCTTCCCACCAGTGTTCTTCATGAATACTGACAATTCTCACATGACCTGTAGCCTATGGTGCTCCTTCTCTTGTTAGGAAATCTGCAAAGATATTTTTATCTCCAGGAATATGTTCAATGTCAAAGTCAAAGGTATTAAGAAATTGATCCCATCTAAGAAGGTGTCCTCTGATTACCTCATCTTTAGTTTCTTTCTTAAAGAATCCTCTGAGATTATGGAGATCACTTCTAATCAGAAATCTTTTATCAGCAATAAACATATAGAACTTTTTTAAAGAATTGATTACTGCTAAGATTTCCTTATGTGTACTGTGGTAATTGATTTCACTTCCTTTGAAGTTACCAGATGCATACCTTACGATCTCCTCTTTTCCTTGAATGTTCTTTTCTTTTAAAATGCTAGCCTAGGTATGTTCGCTAGCATCTGTTTCTATTACTTTTGCACTAGGTCCAAGTAGGTGCAAAGTAGGAAGTTGAGTACATTTCTGCTTGATACACTCAATGGCCTGGTTATAAGTTGTGCACATACCTTATCTATACCATTATTTATTAGATCAGTTTTATAAGTAATATCAAGATGATCCCAAACTCTTTTGGCTATGCCTATAAATGAATTGAGAGCTTTCCAGATAACATCTTGTTCTGATATACCAGTATTTGTGGCCATGTAGTTAATTACCCATGCTCTAATGGCATCTATGTTTCTGAGATTCTTAGTGTTGTCATAAGTATCAAAATTAACTAACTGATGTGTATCTGCTCTAAAGTTCTGGAGGTTTCTAAATGGATCATTTCCTCCAGTGTTTGGTCCTCTTAGCATCTGAATCTTTCCTTTTCTTTTCTCCTATGGAGTTGTTGTTCTCATAGTTCCAGTAGTAGTATCCCATATTTTTTCAATCTCTGGTTCAGGTATATCTGTGGTCAATGAATTTCCAATCTTCCAGTAAGCACCATAAAATAACTTCAAAGGTTCTTAGGCCTAGTTAATTACATTACAGGATTCTATTCTAATATTGCCCAAGACAGACTGATAGCAAATTAGTTACTCTAGAAGAATCCTCCTTCTTGGTTTGAAAAGCATAACTAGGCCATTGAGTGCATCAAGCATAAATCTACTCATCTCTATGCTCTGCACCTACCTGGACCTGGTGCAAAAGTAATAGAAACAGATGCTAGTGAACGTACCTAGGCTGGCAATTTAAGACTAAAGAACATTCAATGAAAAGAGGAAATTGTAAGGTATGCATCTGGTAACTTCAAAGGAAGTGAAATCAATTACCATAGTACACATAAGGAAATCTTAGCAGTAATCAATTCTTTAAAAAAGTTCTATATGTTTATTGTTGATAAAAGATTTCTGATTAGAAGTGATCTCCAGAATCTCAGAGGATTCTTTAAGAAAGAATCTAAAGATAAGGTAATCAGAGGACGCCTTCTTAGATGGGCTCAATTTCTTAATACCTTTGATTTTAACATTGAACATATTCCTGGAGATAAAAATATCTTTGCAGATTTCCTAACAAGAGGAGCACCATAGGCTACAGGTCATGTGAGAATTGTCTGTATCCACGAAGAACACTAGTGGGAAGAAAGTTGTCCAGACTTCAGCACCAATCCATTTGAATGGAGAGACAGAAGAAATTTCAATTTAGCTAATGATTATCTCTCTGATAGACTTCGCATGTTACAGGCAAAAATGATCCTAACACCTCCAAACATCTAGGATCCTAGCAGCATTTTCCAGATAGACAATACTGATGAACCAGTGGATGAGGAAATTGCACAGTTTCTCTGTGCACCAACAATTCAATATCAAATACCTATTCAATTTCTCAATCCACCAATTCAAATACTAAAAAGATGGTTACACCAGGAATGAGTAGTTCAACTTATCAGAGATCTCTTCCAGGGACCATACCCTACCACCTTTCCTATAGAATTTTCAGGCTACTATGGTGTTCTATGGTGGCTTACCTTTGGATCATCAGAAGATACACTCATCAATAGAAACATATGCATGAATTATGGACCATGTGGACATGCATCCATGTTTCAACATTGGACCATAGGGTCCCGTCTCTAACATCTTCTGGAAACTGAAGCCTCTGTATGGATCTCCCCTTCCACCTACAGATTGGATCTAGGAAACACACTAGCTCAATCCCAAGGAATTCATGGTCCCTACAAAACCAAAACTTTGAAAATCATATGGAAGGAACTTGATCCTTTTCATCCTCCTTGTACCAGAGAAGAACCACATGAGAACTGCTACTATTTGGGATGCATTGACGGCTTTACTGACAGTGATGCCTAATAGATGGGGCTATCATCTATTCTCTCTTCTTGAGAAATCAACTGATAAGACAAATTAGTTTTTGGGTAAATCCCTTGGGAAAAAATAATCCCTATTTTTTCCCCAGAATCCATCCAAATAGGTTTTTGATTCTTTTCCTCAAAAGAACTTGACTTATTGTGGCTCTGGTTTAATGTAATCTACCCAATCGTTTGGTTAAAATGTAAACTCCAGTAACTCAAGTCTGGTTGAACAAAACTAAGGGTAGACTCAACTACCATTCAAAAGGGTTAGTCCAAATTCCTTAAACAGGAACCATGTTTCCCTGTCTTCATGAGATAAAAAAAGGGATATCTCCATAGTCACTTTCAGATGTAAAGTGAAATCACCACAAGTTGTGTGTCCCCACTCATTTATCTACCACTATGCTATTCCATAGATATTGGGGTCCACCCAGACCGACATATAGGTCATAATGGGCATCTACTTTTGGTAGTGCACCTTGCATCAATAAGAGGTCTGACTAATTGTTGCCACGCGGCATGCATCGTGACCCTCTCTTCCTCCTCCAAGCCTATATAATGAAGAGCTTTGACTCAAGGAAGTCATTCGGAGTAGAGTAATTCTTAGAGTCTTAGAGAGTCTAGAATAGCTCTGCAAGTAGAGAGTATGCTCTCATCCTTTGGATGATCAGAAATTAGACCTTGCTGATAGTATGCCTGAGTTAGTTAGAAAGCAAATCATAATCAACAGTTGTATATTGCTTATAATAGGTATAGTTTGTCCTGTTATATAGCTTGTTAATATATAAAATGCTTGATTTATGTAGTGGAAGTAGATCCTCTTCTGCTCTTGGAGCTTCTATCAAAATATGGTATCATAGTCAATATCAATTCTAAATATTTGTATCAGCTATAAATTTGTTTCAAAGAAAAGCCTTTAATGAAAAAGCATTTTGTGTTGACAAATTTCTATTTGTTCTATCTTTGTCCTACCCGTCTAGCAAACTTATAAAGCTCTCAATATAGCTCTTCTTATGGACTCCTAAATCTATCGCATAAAGTGTTGTAAGACCTCATTAGTAAGTCCAATGTTTAGCCGTGTGAAGGCGTTTTAGGGTAGATTGCAGGCAGTAAATTTTTCAGTTTGAGCAAGAATTCGAGCACTAGAACCGAGCATAATAAGAAATGGCAGACAACCAAAAAAGTAGCACAGACTTAGATATGTGTGATCATATTGATGCTAGAAATGAAGAGGCAAGTTCAAGTTATTCAAATTTCTTTGCACAGTCTGAACAAGATTTTACTCTTAGAGAATCTGATGCAAATATATTAGAAGATGATTTAGATTTTAGATTTGCTGATCAAAACTTTAATGTTTCAAAGATTAAAGCTTCAGATATTTATAGACATATACCTAAAGGTTTAAAAGAAGTGTTTTCGTATAAAAGTGTTAATAGATGTAAGGTCGCTAAACTTCAGCATACAGTTACCAATGGAACTGAACAAAACCTAAAATTGTTTACTCAGATAGAAATAGGAGAATTACAGAGACAAGCTAAGGCCAGTCCTAAGAATTTCTAGTATATGCACTTGTCAAAAGTAAGGATTAGAATACTAGGTCATTACTGTAAAGGTCTACCCATAATCATCTTGATTCTTTTAAAAGATGCTATGATTACAAAGACATCCCATGCCCTTCTTGGAGGAGCCAGTGACTCAATGTCCAATGGTCCTATCTACATAGACTGCGATCTGGATTATTCTGTCAGTCTAAAAGATGCTAACCTAGATGATGTCTAGACCTACGAGCTTAAGACCAAGAACACATACTTAAAAAACAAATCTGTAGATCACACTTTAACCATAAGAATTATCTGGTTTGTAACCTCATGGTGATGCTTAGTGAGTCTTTGAATCTCTGATTCTTTCTCTTGTAGCTTCTCTATAATTTTCCTCCTATCATCAATGGCTAGTGTTCTTTCATTTTCATCTTTTCTTGCATTATTCATGATATCAATCATTTTCACCATTTGAGTCTCTTGACCAATTTGCAGCATCGTGATTTGATCTGTCAGATGTAGATTGATCTCTTGCAGACTTTTAATTTCTTCAACTGATGCATCTGAAGCTTTGCTCATTGATGATTCCATTGTTTCAAATTAATCTATTATATCCAATTCTTTGTAGTCTTTCTCATTCAACCTGGTTTCCATAATCTTTCTTTCATCAAGAAAATTTCTTAGTTTTATTCTATCCTCCTTGTACTGCTCATAGTTTATTTGCATTTGTAACTGCTCATTCTCAATAGTCATGTCCAGTATGAACTTGTCCATTGCTCCAATATTTTCTCTCAATTCTTTAAGCTTTTCAAGAGAGAGAATTAGCTCTGATATGAATTGTTGGAATTATATTGGAATGATGTACTAAGAGGGGAGGGGTGAATCAGTATCTTTAAAACTTTTCTTTGGTTAGCCCATTAACCCTTAATCATCAGTTTGTAAATTATCTTGTCTAACTGTTCATCTTTCTTTATGTATATGCAATCATATCATAAGTTATTTTAGTATGTAACCATAACAGAAACATTCATGAAAATAGATAACACATAACACAAGATATGATATCACAGAAAACTCCTGTTAGGAAGTAAAAACTGCGGTGGGGATTATTACCCACAAGACTTCACTATCTGCAGATAAGAAGGGGTCGATTAAGGCTTACAATTGGTCACTTCTGATGACCTACCCTGTTAGGAGTATTACAATGGAGACATGTTAAGATCTACTTTGTTTGAAGCTTTAGCAACACTGTTAAGTGTGCACTTTGTTAAAAGATTTGTAAAGATCTGTTAAGTCCACCTTCTACAAAAGGGTTTTAGATGTGATGCACTTGTTAGAATGTAACTACATAAGTATTTGATCTGATGATGTATGCAATCTTTAATTTCTGATAACATATCCTATTAAGCTTCATACATATAAGTAATCATCCTTCCATAATTGAATAATACCTTTATCTGCTCGTTGGTAGCCTTTGTGTGTTCTTGACAACTGATGTGATCTATTTTTGAACTTTGCATGAATTCTTCCTTCTGCTCCTTAGATTCTCTTCATGGCTATCAAAAATAATGAATTCATAACTCACAATTGATTTGAACATCTATTTATACTAGTTATTGGCTCAATTCTTGATTCACGCTTTGCAAGTTTACTCTAGATCCAAGGTTTACAACTTGACCTTGATCTTTAGTTAGATATGTTTTAGATCTGTTAGGATGCTTTAAAACATTTACATAAAGCTTGCTTGACCCTCAAGTTATGATTTAAAACAAATTAAAACTCTATAAATAGAATTTATATTGCTTTATCCATCGTGTAAAACTCAGATCCACTTTTTACTAGTTCTTTAACTGACTGTCGGTTCTGACGGTCAGTTATCTTGGTCGTCGGTGTTCCTTTCTTGAACTGGTCGTCAGGTATGCCTTTTCTATTCCATCGGTATTGTTCTCAAAACTGTGTTGTTAGTGATGCTTGTTGTCACTGATGATACTTGTTAATTCCATACTTAGCATTTTTCTTGTGACCTTTGTGTTTTGTTGGTATACTCGTTGTTCACCGGTAATACCTGTAGTCCGCTGGTAATGCTTGTAGTCCGCCGGTGAATTATGTAGTCTGCCGGTGATCTCTGCCAATATTTTTCACTAAGTATACTAATGGAAAAATTAATATCATTAGAATTATTATTCCCTAGAATAATATCATAAATTTATTCTTTTGCATATCCACATTAACTTTACTTAACTACATTTGAAGGAAATAAGTAATCAACAAAGTAACTGAAGTAGAAACATCATTCATAATAATAAACACAAGAAGACACCTAATTCTTATCATGGAAAGCTATTAGGGGAAAACCAAATAGAGGGTTAACTCTCAATATAATATGCCTATTTCAAATATATTACAATTTTTTCTCACTACAAGCCTCATTGTAGGAGGGCCCATTTCCCAAAGGATAAAGGCTCACGACTAGAGGACTCACTTCCAAAAATAGATAAGTAAACAAAATGAATTATTAGAATTGCATCTCACATATGCATGGATTCATTTCCTTTTACACCTACTAAAAAAAATTTGTACACTTTATTAGTTCTCCTCTAATTTGCACCATATCCTTAGTCACAATCACATATCACCCGCAACATGTCATATATATATATATATATATATATATATATA
>MU224845.1:1541256-1555007 GCA_018584345.1 Thuja plicata | reverse complement strand
TGTGTGTGTATCGTACAAAAACATGAGCACCCATAATTGGAGGCTTTAGGACCTATTAGACCCCATTTTAGTGATTTCAAGGTATGAATGTCTGTTATTCTTGACCCCAGCCAATCTACATTTTCTCTCTCTACATCCTATCACATTCCCCGATCTCTCAATAAAATATTAGTTGATTTTACCTGGAACAAGTCAACTATCTGACTTGTTCTTGGGTTTTTGAGCCCAGATTTGGCCCAGGGCCCGATGCTAGGGTATTCCTCCAAGGCCTAGATCTGTGATCGGCCTTGATAAAATTTGAATCTCAAAATGAGTATAAAAGGTCATCTACTCCTCTCATTTTGTAGATCATATCTAGAGTTCAATGTTATCAAGTGCAAGCTATTGTTGTTAAGTGATCAAGAAATTCAAGTTGTGTAATTGAGGATTTGGATTCAAGATTTGAAGGCAAGCACCCAATCTAGGACCTCCAAGTCTCCTTTTTCTTCAAGATCCATTCAAGAAAAGGTAATATTTTCTCATTGATTCAAATTTCTCTCCCATGATGGCCAAGTAGAGGAATTCACAAGCAAGCAAGAAGATCCATGCATTTATTCTTCTCCTCTTCCTTCTCCATTGAAGTTATCTAGCATATCAACATTAAAGATCTAGGAGTGGAAATCATAAATTGATGAATTTGTGAGGGCAAGCATAGAATTCATTCCAAGATCAACACATACAAGAATCTCCATGGATTTGAGTGATTTCTACATCTATTCATGAGGTTTTTTCATGCAAGATGAATCTAACATTTATCGTGTTTGCATTGCTTTCCTTTATGCAATTTTAGTTTCATTTCAAGGTTGATTCCTATATAAGGGTTTGACTAATGAAAACCCTTTTCCAAAACCTTTTCCCCTTCTTTTTTCTGTGCATGAATAGGTTACAAAGTTGCAGATTCATATCTGGAAACTACAAACATAGTTGCAGGAACCCAAAAATGTTCATCTGATTTAGAGCAGTGGGGAACAAGTCAACCTGTCAACTTCTACCTAAAATTTTGACTTGTTCCTACACTTTGTGGCTGAAATTTTCATGACAGGTAGCTACAGGTCTTAGGTTTCTAGATCCATAGTTACAATAGATTCTGACATTATGATGACAATCAAATTCAAATCCAAAGTTCAAATCTCCTCATCTATTTTCAAGGTGCATTCATTCTCCCCAATTTCTTTCATTTACTTTCATAGATCATATATTCTTTTACTTTCTTTATCATCCACTTTATCCCATTTCATTTACATATCATTTCCCCCATTAAGGGAATACCAAAGCCCCCTTTTATTTTTATCTTGCATTAGCACCCTTCTTCCTTTGGTTGCTAATCAAATTTTGACTCAAGCATCGGGTTTGTATTCCCAATGTATATACAATTTGGTATGTACTATATTCTATGGCAATGCATACCATTGTTAGAATAACTGAGAGGGGGGGTGAATCATAGGCCTCAAACTTATTCCAATATATCAATCCAAAAACTTAGTGTTAGTAATAACTGAGAGGGGGGTGTGAATCAGTGGCCTCAAAAATTTATCCTTCAAACATTAACTACCAATCAAATAAACCTCAGATTATTAAGTCCCTACAAGATGCATGCCATGAAATACTTATAATGATTAACTCTCTTTCAGTTTTCCTTGTCTGTCCTTATTCTTCTTGATTACTGATAAGTAGTATAACTATTTATCGAAACTCAGTAAATAAGCAGAGTATACTGATCAACCCGGTGTTAACTATGTCAAATACAAAACAATAAAGAAATAAATCATACACACATAACACATGAATTTTTAACATGGAAATCTTGTTAAGGGAAAAAACCACTAGGACCGGTAACCCAAATTTTCACTCTTCTGAAGTGAGCCCTGTTAGGAGCCAACACTGTTAAAGGTTACAAACACACTATTAAGTGTGACCTTGTTAGAGGATTTTATACATAGAGGTTGTCACTTAGTATCGGGCATCTATTGCTACCATCCTTGAATCAACATCCTTCTTAGACTGTCAATAGATATCGAGAAAATCCAATGCTACTTTCATGAATCAACCTTTTTGGTACTCCTTGGGATGCACCTCAATATATAGAAGATTGTTAAGTCCTGCTCTATTAAGAGACTTGATGCTTCAATGGTTAAACTGAAACACTATGACCTATTTCTAATGTAACTTTGAATTATAGATTTTCAGATCTATTTAAGTACATTACCTCTCTGATCAATGTATCAATTCAATTCTTTGTGGTCCACACTTTCTGCTCTACAATGCTGTGCTTCACTGTTTGTCGGTGTCTGCAGAATTTTTTAGCTCTCCTTCAGCTTGATTGATTAGGACTGTATGAAGTAATTCTTCATCAGTTTATCTTCAACATCCTCTTTCTATTAACTCCCCTTAATCCCATTTTCATGTGATGCAAAAATGAATTAAGCTTGTCTCTTATATAGACATGATATTCACTGTTTCTTGATTCTTGATTCTTGGCGTGAAAAAAATACAGCCAATTTGATTTAAAGCATAACTCCTTATTTATCTCATACTTATCTTATTGCCAACTGTAAAAATCTTTTTTAAATCAATTACTTAACTCTAGTTGAATAAAACAAAGAAAACAACCAATTAAGTCTATCTTTAGCTCTTGCCGGCTAGATATTTTGTCATTTTCTAAACTCTTTGTTCTGTCTGTCAACTCTTCAGTTAGTTGTTAGTAACAACTGACAATTCCATCAGCGTGACTCTAGTTAGCTTTAGTATCTCCTTCCGTCGGGCATCATTGCATTTTTTACTTGTCGAGCAACTCTATTTTCAGCTCGTCGGGCATCACTGTGACTTTTCTTCTTTTTCTTTACCGATGGTGTGCACTCCATCGGTGTTATCCTATTACTTAGTGAATACTTGACTTTTATGCATTTTTGAAAGCATAACCTTTGTTCCATTGATTCTCTGAAGTCTTTGGCATTATGTACATGACTGTACAGATGATATAAAGTTGACATCAATGATAATATAAACCATTAACTAATTTAATGCCTTGCATTATCTTCAACTTAACATTATCAAACATTCAATCATTTACATGTCATCAATCTCTCCCTTTGGCATTGATGGAAACATACTATATTATCACACTATACTATTTTTAATACAATATGAAATACAACAGTTGAGATTCATCAAACTGCCAATCTTTTGTTTGATAACTGATAAATGTCTGATCTCCAGTAAGCTTTGTTGTAGCTTAGATTTGATTCTTGTAGATCTTTTCCTTCTGATGTGTTGAGTCCTCTTCTTGTGTCAATTTCTCTCCTTTGATTGTTCTCTCTTTTGTGATGTCTTTTTCTCTTTTTAGCAACTCTCCCTATGTGTAATCATTTATACAACTTTCTCTCCTTTTGGATATAATCTCTCGTTGCAAGGAGTAATCTGATAATGGATAATCTTTCTCTCTTTTTCAAAAGAATGTGATAATATGGATAATCTCTCTCCCTTTGACAAAAATGCCAAAAAAATATCTCACAGATATCTGACATTCATGTCAAACAATCTTTTCTCTCCATCCATAATATATTCCTTGAATTTCCCTTATCCACCAGCAATACAACAATATGATCTGGTGCTCGGTTCTGATATATACCTATCTGTATATAGATGTATCTTTGAATTTTATCTCTTTTCTTGCATCAAGATGAATGATATTCTAATAATGTGTAGGCTGATGTAGCCTTCAGTCATATTACTAAGAGGTAGACAAGGGTTTGACCCCTAGTCTCTTTCTCAAGTACTCAAATGTATCCTTGGGCAGTGGCTTGGTGAAGATATCAACTAATTGTTCTTTTGATTGCACATACTCAAGTATCACCTCCTTTTCTTGAACTTGTTCTCTCAAATAATGATACTTGATGGCAATGTGTTTAGTCTTGGCATGCATGACTAGATTCTTGGAAATATTTATTGCACTAGTGTTATCACAATAGATAATCACTGGTTCTGAGATCTTCATATGCATACCTTCTAGTAACTATTTGATCAATGTAATATTTGAGCAGTTTGTAGCAGTAGAAACATACTCTACTTCTACAGTAGACTGAGAAATGCATCCTTGCTTCTTGCTAATCCATGTGACAAGTCTGTCACCCATAAAGAATGCTCCTCTATTTGTGGTCATATGGTCATCAAGATTTCCAGCCCAATCAGGGTCGGTAAACACCTTAAGTTCAAATTTTTCTTCTCTTCTATACCATAAGCCAAATTTCTCAGTGTTCTTCATATATCTTAGAAACCTTTTCATAGCAGTCATATGTGATTCCCTGGGATTAGCAGAAAATCTAGCAACAATTCCTACTGCATGTGCAATATCTAGTCTAGTGTGTACAACATACATGAGTTTTCCAATAATTGATCTATACAAAGTTTGATTTGAATATGTTGTCTTGTCCTCCTTTATTAACTTACATCCAGTAGCCATCGGTGTTCCAACTGGTTTGGAATCTTCCATCTTGAATATTTTCAGGACCTCTTTAATGTATTTGGACTGTGTAATGAAAATACCTTCACTTTGTTGAATGATATGTAGACTAAGAAAGAACTTGATCTCTCCAAACATAGACATCTCAAAATCTTTGCTCATCTCATTAGAAAATGACTTGCATAGCATGTCATTGCCTCCAAATATTATGTCATCAAAAAATATCTCAGCAATCAAAGTGTTAGCAGCAGTATCTTCCTTAAAAGAAAGATTATTTTTTTCACTAGTCCTTACAAATCCAATACTTATAAGATAGGAATGAAGTCATTCATACCAAGCTCTAGGAGCTTGTTGCAATCCATACAAGGCTTTGTGAAGTCTACATACCATGTTTCTCTTGTCTAGATAGACAAACCCTTCTGGTTTCTTAATGTATACCCCTTCTTCAAGTATTTCATTTAGGAATGTTGACTTGACATCCATTTGATATACTTTGAATCCTTTGAATGTAGCATAATGATGCAGAGGTATTGACAACTAGTGTTCTCCTTCACTCCAATTGTTATTTTTGTGTTCAAATCAACCATCCCATGGTTGTGCTTGATGGATCTTCTTCCTAATGGGATCTCCAAGACCCCTCAACCAACTTATCCTCCAAGGTATAGTTGGATTCAAGAAGATTCCAATTTCACTAAGCCAACTAGTCCAACTAGTCACCCAAAAGCCTAGTTTCCTCCACTAGTCCTCCACCTAGTCTATCAAAGCTCTTCTTAGGATCTTCTCACACACTCACTAAGACTCCCCATACACTTATTGACCCTTTCTTAGTCATTCTACATCCATCCCAACACTCCAATTTGTTTGAATTCTTTAATAGGTCTTTAACTCACTAGGAGGGCTAATTGTTCAATTCCTTGTAGCCCTGTTTTCACTAATTTTGGCCTCTTGCTTCCAAAATCCCTAAATTACCCCCAAAAAAAACTTGAAAATATTCAAGAAACCATACATCCCCATCAAAATCCAAAACCCTGACCTCTAATGACACCCAAAACCCTACTTCCTCGCAGGCCCTAGATTATAGCCTATTAATTAGGCCTTTGGACCAGTGAACAATAGCAATTGAAAAACTTGTCTCCAATCATTGATTCCCCTCCAACCACTAGTGAATCATTTTAGTATACTTCCTTGTGCATCCCTAAATGCCACCAAGTCTTTCCCAAAAAGGTCTTGGGTGTTCATACAATTTTGTTCTTCTCCTTATCCTAGCTCACCTAGTTCCACTAGTCAGCCATAGGGCTTCATTGTTGGCCTATGAAATCCAATGAGAAAAAAACAAAAAGAACAAAAAACCTATCTACTAACCCTAACCCTACTTTCCCCATGGTTTCAGACAAATCCACTGGAGGAAAACTAGGTTAGAGCCATTTCTATCTTGGCAACACTGTTTTGTCTCTGTCAGACTAGTGGCCTTCAAAATTTGATAAATTTTAACTTGCTAAACTTCAAAACAAACGACTTAGTTCATATGAAAGCTGAAAAAAAACACTACATTAAAATGGATCCCGATCACCTATGCCAATCCTTACAGGACTGTATAGAAGAAAACTATAGTGCAGATTATGCAAAAGAAGGTGCAAACATCCGTACATAGGTGTCAAAAATAAAAGTCTCAATCCAAAATCTCATTAACCCTTACCAAACTTCAATTCCATGCTCATATACTTATCATGGGTTGTTACATTCAATTCTAACCATCTTTTGTCAAATCTTGCAAAAGTTGCACGAGCAACTTTCAAAGTTGCTAGCAACTTTTTGCAAATTGAAGTATTTTGACTTCCTATGTCCACTCAATGAGTGAGGTTTACTTCTAGGACCCTAGGTAGGATATGTAGGGTCCTAATACATGCCTTCAACCCATGTTACACTAAAATGACAACTTTTCCCATTTTGAGGCCAAATGCCCTAATGAGCACAATGAGTACTAAGGCTCTTACAATCATGAAGTTAGACTATCATGCTTCCATCCTTTTGGAACTTTATTATAACACACCCACACACTTCCTAAACACCTTTTAAAAAATAAAAACAAGAAAATAGGGAGGTTCCCTGCACCATACTCCCCTGGAAAAAATAACTCAAGTCCCTTGAGTTAGGAGGTCTTCAAGAGTGACCCCATGTTTGAGTATATCCAGCTCTATCATCCAAGTAGTCATAGCTGTAGGCAGCCCCTGCCACTTGATGAGATACTCCTTGTAGTTACCCTTTCTAGTCTTCTTTATCACCTTAGAGTCTAAGACACTTTCCAATTGCAATGGCTTTGGTGTAGGCAAATCTTTCACCCAATCATCTTCCTCCAAATCTGCAAGTGTGGACTGACCTGTGTCAGGAGGTGATCCTCTATAAGGATACAAATCACTAACATTGAAAATAGGTGAAATTCCCAAATCATGAGGTAATTCCACTTCATAAGCATTCTTTCCATATTTATGCAAAATCTTTAGTGGTCCAATCTTCTTCATGAGCAGCTTAGTTGGTTAGCCTTTGGGTAGCCTCTCCTTTCTGAGGTAGGTAAGTACTATATCCCCAAACTTGAACTACAAGTCCCTCCTTATTTTATCAGCCCTAGCTTTGTACTTCTCCACTTGTCTTTGTAAAGTTTGATTGACTTGAGTATGTAGCTCCTTCATATGTTCTGCAAATGACTCCCCTTGTGCACTCCTCTTATCTTCCAACCTGGGATCCCTCAGCTCCAAAATCCCCCTAGGATTAACCCCATAAACTACTTCAAAGGGGTTCTTACCTGTACTCCTATTAATGGATTCATTGTAGGCAAATTCTTCCTACCCTATGATATGATCCCAAGATTAACCATGTTGTTTGGTTAAATACCTCAACAAATTCTGAAGTGACCTATTCACTACTTATGTTTGTCCATCTGTTTGTGGATGGTAGGCTGAGGAGGAGGAAAAATTAGTTCCAAGCATCTTCCAAAGGGTTCTCCAAAAGTGACCCACAAACTTTGTATCCCTGTCACTGACAATATTCAAGGGAAAACCATGAATTCTAACAATATCCCTAAATAAAAGCCCTACAATCTGAGAAGCATCATTTGTTTGTTTGCACGGAATAAAGTGTTCCATCTTACTGAAATGATCTACCACCACAAACACGTTGTCATGTCCTCTAGATGTCTTTGGTAACCCCAAAACAAAATCCACACTAAGGCACTCCCAAGGCCTTTGGGGTATAGTTAGTGGTTGATACAACCCACTATTGCTTATTTGGCATTTTGCCCTCTGACAAACTTGGCATTGATCTACAAATATCCTCACATCTGACTGCATTCTAGGCCAGTAGTAGTGCCTATGCACTTGCTCCAATGTTTTATCCACTCCAAAGTGGCCTCCCAAGCTCCCTTGGTGCTTCTCCTTCACAATGTTTTCCCTCATTGATCCTTGAGGTATACACATAAGGTGACCTTTGAACAATAAGCCTTCTTGCAATACATACTCACTAAAATCCACCTTGAACCCCTGCAGAAACTTTAGACAAGCTTCATAAGCCTCTTTGAAGTCTCTGTCTTCCTTGTAGAGGTATTTCAAGTCTTCCAAGCCCACACTTTGTAGTTGTATCTCCTAAATTGTGAGTACTCTCCTACTAAGAGCATTTACAACCTTGTTGCTAACCCCCTTTTTGTGTTTGATAACAAAGGTATAGGCTTGTAATGCCTCCACCCACTTCATGTGTCTTTGGTTCAACTTTTCTTGCCCATTTAGAAAACTTAAGGCATGGTTATCTGTATAGACCACAAACTCCCTAGGTAACAATTAGTGTCTCCACTTCTTCAAGGCTTGTACCATGGCATATAGCTCCAAATCATAGGTGGAGTACTTTTATTTTTCCTCATTCAACTTCTTAGAAAAGAAAGCCACAGGGTGTCCCTCTTGGCTCAACACTACTCCAATAGCCAACTTGCTAGCATCACACTCTGCCACAAAGAGTTGATTAAAGTTAGGAAATATTAGGGTAGGTAGCTTAGCAATCCTCTTTTTCAGCATTTCAAACCCTTGGTCTACTACTACTATCCATTCAAACTTGCATTTTATTCCACCTTTAATAGTATTTAGAATTGGGGCACATACATGACTGAAGTTCCTCACAAACTTCCTATAATAGGAGGCCAATACATGGAAAATCCTAACATCCCCTATAGACTTAGGTGTAGGCCACTCCAAAATGGACTTAACTTTATCAGGGTCCATTTTCATACATCCATTAGAAACCACAAAACCAAGGTAGACTAGTTCAATTTTGAGAAACTCATACTTTTCTTCATTCATCATAAAATTCTCTTGGTGTAGCTTTCTTAAGACCATCTCCAAATGCTTTAGGTGTCCTCCTTGGACCTACTAAATATCAAAATATCATCAAGGTAAACTATTACAAACTTACCAATAAATTCTGCCAGCACTTCATTCATGAGCCTCATGAATGTGCTAGGTGCATTATTCAGGCCAAAGGGAATTACTAGCCACTCATATATACCCTCATTGGTCTTAAAAGTTGTTTTCCACTCATCACTTAGCCTCACCCTTATTTGATGATACCCTGACTTCAAGTCCACCTTAGAAAACTAACAAGATCCACCAAGATTGTCCATCAAGTCTTCTATCTGGAGCATTGGGAACCTATATCTAATAGTGATCTTGTTTATAGCCCTGGAGTCTATACATATCCTCCATTTTCCATCCTTCTTAGGTGCAAGTATTGTTGGCACAACACATGAGCTCAAACTCTTCCTTATCAACCCCTTATCTAGCAAATCTTGGATTTGTTTTTTTGTCTCTACATTTTGGCTTGGTGTCATCTTATAGGAAGCCTTGTTTGGAAAATTTTCTCTAGGTATAAGGTCAATATGATGACTCACATCCCTCATAGGTGGTAAGGCACTTGGCATACCATTATCCACTATGTCATGATACTTCTCCAACAAAGCTTGTATCTCTTGTGGCAAATAGACTTTCTCCTTAGTCTCCTCCTTTGGTTTGATCACTACTGCATAACATACTCCCTTCTCCTTCTTCATGGCCTTTAGAAACTCTTTCCCAATTAATAACATCACACATGTTCCCACATGCTTCTCTTCATTGGGTTCTTGCAATGGATCCATTTGTAATTTCTTTCCTAGCTTAGTGATGACATAATTATTCTTCTCTCCATCATATATGGATTTAACATCATACTGCCATGGACATCCTAGGAGCAGATGACATGCATCCATAGGTAGTATGTCACATAGGACCTTGTCCTTATAGTCTCCATTCTCAAACTCAACCATATTTTTCTCATCTACCACTATTTGTTGACCCTTGTTCAACCATGAAACCTTGTAAGGTGTGGTATGAGGTATCCTTCTCAACTTAAATTTTTCCACCATCTTAGTGGACACTATATTCTCAGTGGATCCAGAGTCCACTATAACCTTGCAAATATTCTCATGAGACCTACAAGTTGTCTTGAATAAGTTCTTTCCTTGAGCTGGCTCTATGGTGTTAGGTACCTTCATTAAGGTTCTCCTTAACATCAAGTTTTCTCCATCTAGTACTGGCCCTACCTTGGAAATAGGTGAAGTAACACTTTGAGTGTCATCTTCTTGAACTAATTTATTCCTCCTATCCCTCATTGAAGATGAGGAAACCTTCTCTAGACACCTACCCATTGTGTGACCCACTTGGTTACAATTATAACACTTACCAGTTAAAACTGAATTAGATCTTCCTTGGGGTTGGAACCTACCTCTTGGTGGCCCCCTGCCTCTGTATCCTCCCCTTTGGAAAGATCCTCTATAGTGATTTCCCCCACTACTATCCATGAACTAACTATCATCTTGTCTATTAGGGCTCTATCCCCTACCAAAGTTACCCTTGCCTCTCTGAAAACCTCAGTTATTTCTGCCACTTCTTCCTCTTTGATGGAAGTCATTCCTCCTTCTAGCCTTTTCCTCTTCTCTTAAGGCCAATTGAAAGCACTTGTGCATACTATCTAGTGCCATCATGCTAATCTCATCTTGAATTCCCTGTCTCAACCCATTTAGGTACCTGGCTACCTTCTCCATTTCATCTTCTTGTCTCCTAGCCCTTAGGCTTAGCTTATGGAACTCCTCTGTGTAGGCACTCATTGTCATTTATTTTTGTCTTAGGTTTTGTAGCTTTTGGTATATTTGGATTTCATAATCAGTGGGCAAGAATTGTTCCCTCAACCCAATTTTCATTCTCTCCCAAGAAGCAATCTTCTTTTTCCCACCATTCACTCTTTCATCTTGCATCATGTTCCACCACACCAATGCAGACCCCTTGAGCCTAGCCTTAGCATAACTAACCCTCTTCTCCTCTGAGATTTCCTTGTACTCAAATTGGTTATCAATGACTTCAAGACAATCTAGTAACTCTTCTCCATTCAAGCTACCACTATAGTAAGGCATGTTCTCCATGCTATCCTTTTTCAAATATTTGAAAGCATCTAAGAACACCTTTTGTTCTTTCTCCAACTTGGGTTCTTGCCCTTTGTTTGATGATTCTTCTATCTAACTATCATCATCCCCATCACTTTCATCCCCCCATCCAGTGACCTTCTTCTTGCTTTTTGTCTCAGACACATGAGCCTTCTCTAAGAGGCCCTGGACCAACTCTACAATGGAATCCCTACTCATTTCCTTAGGAGGAATACTATCAACCTCTTGACTCTCCTCCCCTTTAGACATACACAATCTTCAAGTTATTCCAGCTTTGATACCACTCTGATGTAGAGGTATTGACTACTAGTGTTCTCCTTCACTCCAATTGTTAGTTTTTTGTTCAAATCAACCATCCCATTGTTGTGCTTGATGGATATTTTTCCTAATGGGATATCCAAGACCCCTCAATCAACTTATCCTTGAAGGTACAGTTGGATTCAAGAAGATTCCAATTTCTCTAAGCCAACTAGTCCAACTAGTCACCCAAAAGCCTAGTTTCCTCCACTAGTCCTCCACCTAGTCTGTCAAAGCTCTGCCTAGGATCTTCTAACACACTCACTGAGACTCCCCATACACTTCTTGACCCTTTCATGGTCATTCTGAGTCCATACCAACACTCCAAGTTGTTCCAATTCTTGAATAAGTCTTTAACTCACTAGGAGGGCTAATTGTTCAATTCCTTGTAGCCCTGTTTTCACTGATTTTGGCCTATTGCTTCCAAAATACCTACATGACCCCAAAAAAAAACTTGAAAATATTTAATACACCATACATCCCCATTAGAATCCAAAACCCTGACCTTTGATGACACCCAAAACCCTACTTCCTCGCAGCCCCTAGACTATAGACTATTAATTAGGCCTCTGGACCAGTGAACAATAACAATTGCAAAACTTATCCCCAATCAGTGATTCCCCTCCAACCACCAGTGAATCATTTTAGGAGACTTCCTTGTGCATCCCTAAATTCCACCAAGTCTTTCCCAAAAAGGTCTTGGGTGTTCATACAATTTCGTTCTTCTCCCTGTCCTGGCTCACCTGATTCCACCAGTCAGCCATAGGGCTTCATTGTTGGCCTGTGAAATCCAATGAGACAAAAACAAAAATAAAAAAAACCCCATCTACTGACCCTAACCCTACTTTCCCCATGGTTTCACACAAATCCATCTGAGGAAAACTAGGTTAGAGCCATTTCTATCTTGGCAACACTATTTTGTCTCTGTCAGACCAATGGCCTTCAAAATTTGATAAATTTTAACCTACTAAACTTAAAAAAAAATTACATAGTGCATATGAAAGCTGAAAACAAACACTACAATAAAATGGAGCCCGATCACCTATGCCAATCCATACAGGATCGTACAGAAACAAAACTACAGTGTAGATTATGCAAAAGAAGGTGCAAACATCCGTACAGAGGTGTCAGAAATAAAAGTCTCAATCCAAAATCTCATTAACCCTTCCAAAAATTTGATTCCATGCTCATATACTAAGCATGGGTGGTTACATTTATTTCTAACCATCTTTTGTCAAATCTTGCAAAAGTTGCTCGAGCAACTTTCAAAGTTGCTAGCAACTTTTTGCAAATTGAAGTATTTTGACTTCCTATGTCCACTCGATTAGTGAGGTTGACTTCTAGGACCCTACATAGGGTATGTAGTGTCCTAATACATTCCTTCAACCTATGTTACACTAAAATGACAAATTTTCCCATTTTGAGGCCAAATGACCTAATGAGCACAATGGGCACTAAGGCTCTTACAATCATGAAGTTAGACTATCACCCTTCCATCCTTTCGAAACTTTATTCTAACACACCCACACACTTCCTAAACACCTTAAACAACATCAAAAAAAGAAAATAGGGAGGTTCCTTGCACCACATAAGCAAGTAGTATTCTTACTCCTTCTAGCCTAGCAACTGGTGCAAAGGTCTCTCCATAGTCTATACCTTCTTCTTGTGCATACCCCTTGCATACTAGTCTTGCTTTGTTGCTTGTGACTTCTCCATTCTCATTCAGCTTATTCCTGAATATCCATTTTGTACCAATGACATTCCTATCATTTTTTCTTGGCACAAGTGACCATGTCTTGTTCTTCTCAATGTGTTCAATCTCATCATTCATAGCACTTATCCATTCCTCATTATCTAGTGCAGAATTGACATATTTTGGCTCAAACTCACAAATTAAACAATTCAAGGTTAAAGGCTTACTTCTTGTTCTTGTACCAGATTTCTTATCTCCCATGATCTGGATCTCTAGATGGTTCCTTCTTACATATCTTGCAAGTATAGGTACAACTCTTTGTGTATCAGCTTGATCATTATTTTGATTTTCTTTCTGTTCTTCATCACCTTGCACATTATTCTAATTATTATCCTGACCATCGGTAACATTAGTCTGACCATCGGTTGCAAAATTTTGTTGTTTTGGAATTAAGTGTTGTTTCCCAGGTAGAGTTTTGAGTTCTTCAGAGTATACAAAATTTTTTTAGTCCTCTAGTTCTTTTGTGCTTTCTAGCTCATTCTTTTCTGCAAATTCATCTATCTTTACATTTGCACATTCAACATTTTTGTTAGAATCCTTGATGAGACATTTATAAGCTTTGCTCTTGGTGGAATACCCTAGAAAAATACCTTCATCACTCTTGGCATCAAGATTTCCATTTCTATCATCCTTTAAGACATAACATTGACTACCAAATATTTTTAAGTAACTTACATTGGGTGTTTTACCAT
>MU224845.1:1490418-1530446 GCA_018584345.1 Thuja plicata | reverse complement strand
GACCTAGAGATTTCCCAAATAATGACACACTGGGCTCAGTTAAATGAGGACAAGACAAAGCAATTGTCTGAAAGGTATACCGCTCTGTTGGAGGAAACTAGTGCACTATCTAAAGATAGAGATATGTTCCACATACAATTGTACCAAAAGGATCAGATGATAAAAACATTGACAGATGAGTTGGAAGCAAATCCTGAGGTAGTGTATGTGCCTGCACAGCCACCACCAATGCAGATTGAAGACAAGCCTAAGTCAAAAGAGGTTGTAGAACAAAAGGTGGATGAGGAAAAAGGGAATGCAATAGCATTGAAAGCATTGAAAGGTATATTACAACATAGGATTGAGATCCTCAAAGAAAAAGCTGATGTTATAATCTATACTTATAATAAATTGCCTATATTGCATGCTGAGGTATTAAGGTACCTTATAATTCTAAACCCATACTTCAGAAAGTGGTCTGCCAGGGCGAGTTTATTTGAGAAATTGTCATCCCTACAGAACATAAGGGCAGACTTCCCTCCAATAGTCATAGAGGTGGAAGATGAGATCAAAAGGGTAAATGTTGCTCTCTCATTCTTCAAGGGAAAATTGAACCAAATAGAGGCTAAATTAAGCCTCTTCTCAGCTGATTTCAATAGGTTTATTCCTGCCTTGAAAGGAGAAGATGACCAGGTAAAAGCTATAGATGCCTAGAGAGGTGAGTTTGACACCAAGATGCCTAATGAAGAGGCTTTTCTTTTAGGAACTGAGGTTGATATAGATGGGTTTAATAAAATTTTAGATGAATCTTTTAAGGTAGAAACTGATATCAACAAATTCCTACTTGATGTCAAAAACATCACCGATGTAAGATGGGACAGACAAAAGGTGCAGGTACAAAGTACTCAAGAATTCAATTGGCCAACAGATGATGAGGTAAAGGCATGGAAAGTCATGACAACACTGAAGAAAAAGAAGCTTGTGGTAGAGGAATAAATTTTGGACGATGAATAAGGTAAACAGATGGCGCTGCACTGTTCATAGACATGATGGACAATTATTTCAAAAGGAAATGTAGGTGAGTAGGCAAGAACAACTATCCAGACTTCGTATAACTACACCAGCTACCATCTACAAATCAGATTGCAGTCGCTAGGTCAGGGGAAGAACAAGAGATATCTAATTTTACCTTTTTGACTCAGTCACTTCACTGCTTCTTCTCTCTCTCTTTTATCTCTTTTGTATCTTTAGGGTTAGGGTTTTAAGACCATCCGAAGCTTTTTGCATCCTAAGGGATTCCAAGATGGTCTAAGATCTATATATAGCAGAAGATTTTTAATTGTAAAGCGTCTTTGATATTGGAACATTTTTTGAAGAAGAGATAATATACTACAGAATTCAGATATTCTGGCTTATGTCTATCTTTTGGAAGCTGTGTAATCTCTCATGTATGAAAGGCTGGATCTTATAAAAAATATACGGTGCAATTTTACTCTTCTCTCTTGCTGTCTCTTTTTCTTTGTATGTGCTCTTCTATGTTGAGTTTATGAGGTATTCTGAACATACTGGTTATAAGGTAACCATCTAATTATTTGCAAGTTTCTTTCAAGGAAAGAATTAAATGTTGTAAGTAATTTCAAGGAGCATACTACTTTGTTTAAGGATTTGATACAATAGATTTGAGGTGATAGGATAACTTGTAAGGCAATTTATCTGAGTTGCGTGTGAACTGTAAGGCAGTTTACTGTGTTTTATTTATATGATATCTTAGCTTATATTTGACTCTATAGCCCCAAAGGATAGGCACTGGTTTAGAAAGCAGTCTGATAACCTATCTGTGTCTGAGATATTCCAAGTTATCAAAACCAAATCAATTAAAATACTCTGTTACTAAGAACAAACAAACTGAACTTATTAAGGACCTCTGTCAGCAGGACACTGTCCATATTATTGATTCCTTGAAGAGAGAATCCATTAGGTTATCCCTCCTATAA
The DNA here is from genome assembly GCA_018584345.1 of Thuja plicata. Classification (NCBI taxonomy): domain Eukaryota; kingdom Viridiplantae; phylum Streptophyta; class Pinopsida; order Cupressales; family Cupressaceae; genus Thuja; species Thuja plicata. The sequence continues at coordinate 1,528,473 of MU224845.1, read as the reverse complement.
AGAAAAGGAAGAAGGATGAGAATCCTTGTATCACTGGTTATTGTTATGTTTATAACTATGATTTGTATGATAATATCTTGTTTATGGTTATGCTTGGTCATCAGCAAGATAATTCATAAGTTGGTCCAATAAAGATACATAGCTAATTAGTGTCCACATTAACAAATACTGTGTAAACAGCAGTCTTAAGAGGTAAAACCTTCCTGAGTATTTGTGGAGCTCAAAAACGAAGAAGGACCTTATCCAGTCCTTAGAAATTAGGCTTTTCTTGTCTCTGAATCAGTATTAGAAGGTACAGTATTCAAATAGACATTTCAAGCATTGTGGTTCATACAATAAAAATCCCTAACACATACCTCCTCCTACCATTATTTATAATGATCCTACCATTAATAGCTTGGCTCAAACAGTGTCTTCTTTGTAACAACAAATAGCTTCAATGACTCAATCCAAGTTCAATATTCCTACTTGTGACATTGCTAGTCCTTTTTCTTTTGATATTATCATGTTAACTCGTAAAACATGGAGATTCCTCTCCTTGAGACTTATAATGGTAAGAGTGATCCTTTTACTCATGTTAAAACATTTCAAACCTTGTGTAGTGACTTCTCTCATGACCATAGTATTGTGGAAATTTTTTTTACCATAACCTTTCAAGACAATGCCTTGTAATGGTATTGTTCTTTGCCTCCTTATTCTATCAATTGCTTCCAAAATCTTGCTAATGCTTTCATTGAACGATTTCAAAACAACATTGGTCCTAAAATTTCTTTGGCTAATTTAATGCATTGTAAACAAGGTGTTAAATAAAAAGTGACTGATTTCATTGGTAGATTTAAGCATTTGCATGCTCAAATTTCTTATCATGTGCCTGATATTGATGTTCAATGCATTTTCATTTCAAATTTACAAAAACACATTAGAAATAAGATTCTCCTTTCTGAATTCTCTTCTTTCACTCAATTGTGTGTAGTGCTTCGTAATTATCAACTTCAAGTTATTCACTTTGAGAGCACCACTCCAATGGATTATGTTCCCATTGATAAGAGTGATGTCGTATCCAATAATTTCAACAAATTTCAAAAACCAAAGAACTTCATTAAGATAAAAAATTCATCCAATAATGGTGATGAACAAGTGGAAACAACATCCAAAGGTGTGGCTCCTTTGTCATCAATCTTTAAACCTACTCATAATTTTACCCAGCTTTCTAAATCTTTGCATAATATGATGTTGAGTTTAATTAATGCTAGTTTGTTAATATTTCCTCCTATCAAACTGATTGACACATCCAAACCTTTTCACAAACACTTTAATCACAAATCTTTCTATCAATGCTATTATCAACCTAGCCATGATACTAAAAAGTGTTTCCATTTGAAATTTTTTATCCAATACCTCATTGATTCTAATGCCATATCTGCTGAGGGTGTTAATTATCAAGGAAACAAATTAGTAGCACCTCCCAAAAAAAATATCCAAATCTATACCAATACTTTACCTTATCATTCAACCAATACCATTTATTCTACCCAACCTTGATCTTCCTCTTCTACTCAACTTATTGAGTATGCTGATAAAGTTCATCAAACCAATCATGTTGTCAATCTCATTGACCAAATAGAACCTAAAACTAAACCTAAACCTGAGATTTCCATTAACTTTGAGTCCTCTGAGACAATTAAAGAACCTGATGGTCCTCTTTATATTGTCCCAAAGGTTAATGACCTTCATTATTGTGGTGTCCTTATTGATCCTACTTGAATAGTGAACGTGATAACTGAAGAACATATTTTTAGTAGACAATTGCAACATGACACTTATGATAAATCTGATATTATGATCCAAACTTGCAATAGTTTCCTTCATCCTTCCAATGGTTCTATCTAATTTCATGTTGAGGTTGGTGGTAAATCTTTAGATTTTACCTGCATTATGATTCCAATTTCTAATCAATTTCAAGTCAAACTTGGTCTTGTTTGGCTTACCTCCATGAAAGTCATGGCCTCTCCTATCCATAAATGTCTTAAATTTCCTCATAATGGAAATCATGATAATTAATCATAGCCTCTATCAACCTTCAATGACTCGAGACTCTTTTGACCTTGATTTCTTCTGGCCTTCCATACCTCAACCAACCAAAGTTCATCCCGATAACCTCTTTCATTCATATAAAGTATATGAAATTCAAATGATTTTTGAACTTAGAAAACCTAAGGATGTTCCATCGATGTGCCCTGGACATGGAATTCTTCCTAAACCTCCTATATATGCTTATGTTCCACCTCCTATATCTCATAACCATTATTTTGATGATATCTCTCATCCTACTATGGTTCCTTCCATTCTTACACCTAAATAAGAAAAGGGCCCGATGTTGATTGATCCTCAACCAATTTCCAGAAAAACCAAATGTAATTATCATGCTTGCGATCATCATCACAAACATCATGCTAGAGTCTACCAATGTGCTACCCAAATATTTCTTCACCTCATAAACCTACTGATGCTTTGATTCCCTTTGACCAACCCATGCTTGAGCCAAAGGAGGAATTTAATTTGAAAATTTTGAAATTGAATAAACATGATAATAGTATTCATATAATATTATTGTTCCAACTTTCATGCTTGATTTTGATCCTCTTTCAAGTTTCCCACCTTCCCTAAGCACTATAGACCAAGATGGGGGGCAGGTGATATGCTTGAATATCCCCTCTTGTGTGGTGGATTTTTTTTTCCTCTTTTTCATAATGTGCTTCCCCGTGATGTGCTTTCCCATGATGTGCTTCTTGTTCTATGTTTTTTTAAGATTTCTTTAAACGAACCATGTTGCTCTATTGGCGCAAGGTGATAAAGGAATCAAAATTTCATAAACATTCTTCTATTTGTATCTCATTTCTTCTATATTTTGTTCTAAGTTATGTTATGCATGTGTCAATGTTAATGTGCCTTTGTGTTGACTGATTAGGGATGATGAAAAATGGTAGCTATCTATTATTTTTGTTCTCCTTGATGTCGACCCTAAAAGACTTTCTTTGTAACTCTTACATTTTATTCTTCCATCATGCCTGTAGTTCTACTACCTTTGTGGGATGATGAAAAACCATATAATTTTGATATAAATGAATTAGCATATGACCTACTGACCCCAAAGTTGGTAGATCCCTTTCTTGCTCTCTTTTTTTATGTTCTTATTTCCCTTGATTTGTCCTTTTTGGGGGACATCTCATTATGGAAATGTCTCTTGTGGATTCCTGTATGTTTTTTTAAAGTAATTTCTCCCATCAAGGCATTTCATTCACTTTAATGTGGGTACATACACTCCACTCTATGTTTCAAATTTTGCGCGTGCGCGTGCACACACACACATATATATAGAGAGAGAGAGGGACTATGATTTCATGCAGTGTATCTCTCTTGCAGATGACCAAGGAGACAATTTTTTATGTTTTTCCTTTTTCATTGGATCCCTTAACAGAATCAAACTTTCCTTAAGGACTGATCCTTCCTCTTTGATCCTTAAGGAAACAACCTTTTCTTAGGCCTGGTCACCTTTTATTTGATCCCTTAGGAAAAATTATTTCCTTAGGCATGATCTCCTTTCCTTTTATACCTAAGGAAGCAACCTTTCCTTAGGCCTGATCACCTTTCCTTTGATCCCTAGGGAAAAATCCTTTCCATAGGCCTGGCCATTCCTTTCACGGACCCTAAGAAAACAATCTTTTCTTAGGATTTATCCTTTTTGATTGATTGACTACCATAACACAACTTGCTAGACCATTCAATTCCATCTTTTGTGGTGCTTTTCTTTTGTGTGTTTCATAGTAAGACAACCTCTTACTGGGCTAGTAATCACACCTTTTCTTCTATTTTATTCTTTCTCTTTTGAGTGATGCCTCTCTTATCTTAGTTTCATATTTGATGAAGACTTGATTCACTTGGGGGATTGATGTTTCTTTGTCTCCTTGACCTTGATGAGATGATCATTCATATTTGATCTACTGTACCATGCGCATGAGTTCATCTCATACTCCCACTAAGGTGCAGGATAAATGTATCGTCCTAAAAAGTTAGCACCCATAATTGGAGGCTCTAGGACCTATTAGACCCCATTTTGGTGATTTTGAGGTGTGAATGTCCATTATGCTTGATCCTAGCCAATTTTCATTTTCTCTCTCCTCATCTTATCACATTCCCCAAGCTCCTAATAAAATCTTAGGTGATTTTACCTGGAAAAATTAGACCTGTCAACTTGTTCCTAGGTTTTTGAGCCCAGATTTGGCCCAGGTTCCAATGTAAGTGTATTCATCCAAGGCCAAAATATATGGTCAAACTTTTCAAATTTGAATCCCAAAATGAGTATAAAAGGACATCTACTCCTCTCATTTTTCATATCATAGCTAAGTACAAGTTGGTCAAGTAAAAGCTATTATTGTCAAGCAAGCAAGCTATGCAAGTTGTGCAATTGAGGATTTGGATTCAATATTTGAAGGAAAGAACCCAATCTAGGACCTCCAAGTATCCTTTTTCTACAATATCCATTCAAGAAAATACAATCTTCTCTCATTGATTAAAATTTATCTCCCATGGTGGAGAAGTAGACGAAATCACAAGCAAGAAAGAAGATCCATACATCCATTCTTCTCCTCTTCCTTCTCCATTGAAGTTATCAATCATATCAACATTCAAGATCATGGAGTGGAAATCATAGATCCATGCATTTTTTAGGGAATCCTTGATTCTACAATTCATTCCAAGATCAATGCATACAAGCATCTTCATGGATTTGAGAAATTTCTACATTCGTTCATGAGGGTTTTTCATGCAAGGTGAATCTAACATTTTTCTTGTTTACATTTCATTACTTAATGCAATTTCATTTTTATTTCAAGGTTGATTCTTATATAGGGGTTGACCAAGGAAGACCCCTTTCCATAACCTTTTCCCCAATTTTCTATGCACAAGAATAGGTTACAAATTAGTAGGTTCAGATCTGGAAGGTACAGACACAGTCGCAGGAAGCCATAAATTTCCATTTGATTCGAAGAAGTCAAAAAAAAGTTGACCTGTCAACTTGTACCTAAAATATTGACTTGTTCCTGCACTTTTTGTCTAAAATTTGCATGACGGGTAGCTACAAGTCTCAATTTTCTAGATCTGGAGTTACAACAGATTTTGACATTTTGGGAACAATTAAATTCAAATCCAAAGTTCAAATCTCCTCATCTAGTTTCAAGGTGCATTCATTCTCCCTTTTTTCTTGTATTTACTTTCATAGATCAAATATTATTTTACTTGATTTATCATCTAGTTTATCACTTTTCATTTACATAACATTTCCCCCTGTAAGGGAATACTGAATCCCCATTTTGTTTAGATCTTGCATTTGCACCCTTCTTCATTTGGTTATGATAATCAGATTTTGACTCAAGGGTTGGGTTTGTATTCCCAATGTATATACAATTTGGTATTTACTATCTTCTATGGTAGTGCATACCATTTTCAACTATACAATATGTGTGTGTGTGTAGATCTAATTGCACTTCAGCTCAAACATGCATGCTCCAACCAATGGGTTGGCTCCAAAATACGTGCAAAATACCTTTAATGCTTCCTCCAAAATGCTTCATACGTTTCTCACATAATTCAGTCCAGATTTATTAAAAATTAGTGTCATCTATAAATCACATGTTACAATTAATGCTTAATCTTTTCCCAAAATTGGAGTACCAAAAATAATCACTTGATGAATCCTGGACATTTTGATAAACTGTTCTATTTTGAGGGAAATAGGGAAACTGAAAAATCAAAATTCTAAACCACATATCTCCTATTTCGTAAAACCATATCATGTGCACACTTGAATATACACATATCTAATATTCACAAGTATGTTGTCAAAACCGTGAAACCATATGTGCAACTACAGAGAAATGAAAACCTAAACATGAAGAGAAAAATCACAGAATTGCTAGATAAATCACAACATACGTAAAAAAAGTATGTTGACATCAATGAAAACTAGTAAAGCCTATGTACAACAATCTCCTTCTCATATCACCAAGAAAATCATCAAATCCAAAAAAGGGGTTATTCAAGCCTATCATCTACCTTACCATCTTATTAAATATTCCTTAGGGAAGGGGGACAACATGCAAGAGGATAAATGTGAAGCATGGTAGATGGAGCTAATACAATTTTTAAACAAGTACAATGCTCTAATGATTAGTCACTTTTCTTGTCACAATGAGCTAAGGTTAATGCGTTGGAAAATATTGAAGAAAGATCATGATTAACTTCAAAACATAAAATATCTCTCACCTTGTAATCTCCTTATTCTAGTTGGACCAAATAAGCCAGTGTGTACAAGATCTGACAAACTGGTAGAAGAATTATCTCATCCTTTGAATTATTCTCTTGTCTATTTTTTCTTCTTGAAATTCTTTACAGATAATACTGTTTGGTTTTGTTAGCCTTGACAAATATCTAACTGCACTATTTGAACTTATCCTTACCAAATTGTCAAAGTTAATGTGACACATCCTTTGGTGCCAAAGCCAACTGTCATCAGACTATGATATTAATAATCTCTTTTCACTTTCTAGTTGATACATGTTTCCACATGTCCTTATTCTAGTAGCAATAATAGTTATAGACTTATTCTGGATCTCACATCCATCCTCCTAAAATATAACATCATAACTATTCTCACACATATGTCCAATACTCAACAAATTGTGATGCAAACCCTTCACATAGTAAACATTCTTATTGTTATGTTTCCCATCAAAAGTAATAGAACCAATTCCAACAATCTATGTTTTTTTATCATCACCAAATCTAACATGACCACCATCATAATCTTCAAGTTTCACAAACTTACTTTTATCACCAATCATATGGTTTGAACATACACTATCAATCAACCACTCATCTTTGTTTCTTCTAATATAGAATGCATTCTCAGTGATACCATTAGATCCTGAAAAAATGTCAAAAATATAGAATCTAGGTTCTTCTTTTCCAACCAAAAATAGGCAATCTTCTTGATCTGGTTTATCATCTAATATACTAGAATTTTCATTAACATGGTAGGCTTTGTAATTAAATCTTTTGAATTTCTATTTTCTCCCTTTTTTTGGACACCTAGTTTTTATATGACCAATATTTCCACATCTAAAACATTTAAGAGGTAATATACCTTTGTATTTTCTGATACCTTTCTCAACTTCCTTGTGAAATATTCTTCAATCTCATCAGAACTTTCACTATCAAGATCATCCTCTTTTTTGTGACTTTAAAGGTGGTTTCAGATTTCTCATTCTCTTTTCCAAATTTTATCATCTCAAAAGTGTACAAAGTGTCAAATAGTTTTTCTCTAGTAAACTTCTTTGAATGATAGATTTCCTTAATTTAAAATATCTTTTCATTGTAACTATTCGGTAGGGTCATCAGAATATTCTCCATAATATCTTCATCTATCATAGTGCCTCCTTGATTTTTGCCTTCATTCACAACACTATCAACTATCTAAAAATATCTTGCAATGTCTTTACCTTCTTCCATTCTCATATTTTCATATCTACACTTATTAGTCAACTTATTTGAGAATTTCACTCTATCATTTCCTTAATATATCTCTTTCAACTTTTCCCAAACTTCATAAGCAGTATTCAATGAAATAACTTTTATCAACTTAGTTTTTTATAAAGAACTAAAGATATCATAACTCACTCTTTTATTCTCTTCATGAGATGAAATTTCATCTGCAGTATTAGGACCATACATCAATGCAACATATTTTGTCTGAACAAATTTCCATGTAGTTTAGCTCTAGAAATTCAAGTAACCTCGAATCTATACTTTCTAGAAACCATATTTGGGTCCATCAAACATAGGAATAGACAATTTGTGCACCATCGTATCTACCTCAAGTGGTTAACCTCTCCTCCGAGGAACCAAAGATGTGATACCAAAACTCATCCTATCTATATATACCATTCCATACTTCCATATTCATCCATGTTGACCAAGCACGATATTAATTATCATTTTACAAATTCATCCATATACAATTTGAAATAGGTTGCACCAAGACATTCTCGCGATGCAAGGAATAAAAAGTAGACCACACCAAAATATCCTCGCTTAATGCAACACCCTATCCACTCATCACATCATTTGAATCCAAGGAATAATATCTACATGCTACAATGCATATTATGTTGTTGAACCAAAAATACTGATAACCAAATAGGACTGGACCCAAAGGAAGCTATCTGAATATGTTACAACATGAATGGGACCAAGAAATTCATGGAAAAAGATCAAACATTATAAAACATCATCTAGAGCATGATAATTCCATATCATCAAGGTCAAATAGAACTACAGTCGAATATGTTGACATCAATGAAAACCATTAATGACAACAGTAATAAACAAAATCACATCCCAAGATGGGATACTACCTATTTTTTGGTCTTTGATGTTGATGGGACCTCTAGGAGTTTGTCCATTTTTTGGAATACCATAAAGTTCCATTAGACTCTAATTTTTAGCAATAAAACTAGTATCATAGTTCAAATGGAAGAAATTACCTTGGTAGGTAAATAGAACTTGATTAATGTGTATACCATCAACAAAAGGAGTGATAGAGTTATTTTGTAGAAGGATCTAGCCGATAAGATTAAAAATCACAGTATGGATAATTGCATTAATGGTGGACATTTTAATTCCCCCTTTTTCCCTCACAGAATCTGGGAGTTCAAGAGGAATATTCTGATAGTATGATTGATTTAGTTGATTTCTTGTCTTTTACTAGGCTGATAGATATTGAGTTAAAAGGTGCCAAGTTTACTTAGAGTAATAGGAGACAAGGTGATAATCTCATATAAGTCAAACTTTATATATTTATGATAAGTAGAAATTGTAATCTCCTTCTAGTGTTGTCTCTTAATGTTCTTCTTATATCTGGCTTTGATCACGATGTTATTATCCTTACTAGAGAGGATAAGATGAAGCTATGACATTTACCATTAAGATATGAAATCATGTGTTCATACTATCTTGAGTTTAAAAATTTGATTGATGAATGGTGGAATACTCCTTTCAATGGTACCCCAGTGCTTAGTGTCTCTCAGAAACTATAAAAAGTAAAGAAATGGTGAAAGGATAGAAAACAATTTTCCTTTGGGAATATCTTTCAAAAGAAAAATTATATTTCTCTTGAGCTTAAGGAAGTCCAGGGTCAAATGGATTTGGAACAAATAGGTGTGTATATTTGCACCAAGGAAAGAGAGTTGAGAGCCCAATGGTTTTAAATATCTAAAGAAGAAGAAGTCTTTTGGAAGAAAAAGTATAGGATTCAATGGCTTAATGAAGGAGACAAGAAAACCAAATTCTTTCACCAATCTACAATGAAGCATAGATCAAGAAATAAGATTAAGAAATTGATAACAAGTGATGGCATTGTCCTTACTAAGGAGGGGGATATAGAAACTGAGTTTGTTTCCTTCTCCCACCTACAACAACATATTAATTTGGATAGAGCCAAGATGGATAATATCTTAGAGGTGATCCCCAACTTTTTTATAATGCTGATTTGAAATAGATGCTCAAACCGGTTACCATGGAGGAGGTCAAAAAGGAAATTTTCTATTTTGGTGCCTTCAAAGCCCTGGATCTTCAAGGCTTCCATCCCAACTTCTTTCAAGATCAGTAGGATATTATGGTAGATGATATCTTAAATATGGACAAAGACTTCTTCAGATCTGGTAGACTTCTTAATCAGATTAATACAAAATCCATTGCTTTGATTCCCAAAATATAATATGCTTACTCCTTCCACCCTATTATTATTTGTAATTCCATATACAAAAAATAAATTCAAGTTAGTCATCTTAAGACTTAAACTGGTCTTAGATAAGCTAGTTTCTTACAATCAAAAGGGATTTGTTTGGGGAAGGAACATAATAGATGTTGTGTGTATTACTCATGATTTGATTCACTCTATGCAATATGGAAAGTAGATATGGCTCTTAAAGTTGATATTTCCAATGTCTATGATACATTTTCATGGCCTTTTATGACAGAGGTCCTCAAAAAAATTGGGTTTAAAGGCATACTTTTTAAGATCTTGGAGGCTTGTTTTACAAATCCTTCTTTCTTTATCCTAGTGAATAAATCTCCTAAACAATATTTTTCTTGTGGTATAGGCCTAATAAAATGTGATCACTTGTCACATTTCTTGTTCATTCTTTTGGTTGAGGTCCTAGGAAGAGATTGTAAAAAATTGTGTGACCTAGGTATTATGAAAGGGGTTAAGGTTTCTTCCCCTTTTCTTGCTGAAACTCATCAATATTTTGTGGATGACACCATTTTTTTAGGCTGCTTCAATTATTGAAGCTAAACATTGGAAAATGTCCTTAATGATTATGCTACTACTTCAGTTCAGTTTATTAACTACAAAAAAAGAAAGATTTATTTTTTTAATGATGAAGCAAGATCGACTCAAAAGGTTATGAATATTATAGGTTGCCAAATAGATAATATCTTGGCTTCCTATCTTGATCTTCCTTTAATATTTAAATCTCTCAATAGTACCTTTTGGAAGGTAAAAATGCTTAGTCAAACAGGTAAATTTCAACTCTTGAAATCTTCTCTCCAAAATATTCATGTTTACTATCTTTCCCTATTCAAAATTCCCACCAATGTTTTTGATCAAAATGCAAAATTCCAAAGGAAAATTCTTTGGACTAGGGTGGAGGAAAAGGAAAATATTTATCTTTTTACTTGGGATAATGTTTTCTTACCTAAAAAAAGATGGTCTTGATATAAGAAGGCTTAAAATCTTTAATAAGGTCCTCCTACATGAAATTGGATGGAAGTTTCTCTAGGGTTATAAGGATTGTGTGGCCATTTTGAGGGAAAAATATTTATATGGAGATAACCCTTATGATTTCATATATAGTGAGCACCTACCTAATTGTTCTTTTATTTGGAATAATTTATTAAATGCAGCGAGTTGTTAAGGAGAGTAGTGGGTAAAATTATTGGTAATGGAAAAAACACACTTTTTTGGAATGATGTTTGGAGGGGCAAAGTTTTTATCTTGCCTAAATAATTTTTCTATTAGGATGTTGGGTGAGAAATTCCAAGACTATATTTTTTGGAATAGAGGAATTTTGTTAGAATAACTGAGAGGGGGGGATGAATCAGTGGCCTCAAAAATTAATCCAATAAATCAACCAAAAACTTTATACCATAAATATAAAACCTCTAATTATCTTCAGTCCTACAAGATGTATGCCTTGTGTGAATCTAACATGTATATAATTCTCAGTGAATATACTATTTATCCTTTCCTTAAGCTTTACCGAATAACAGTTTATCTTTTCTTAACCTTTACCGAAATATAGTAAATAACTTAGTGTTTACCAATCAATCTTGTTTTAGTAATGTGTAAAGAAAACTATCAAAGAAATGAACCATATACACATTCAACACATGGATTTTGAACATGGAAACCCTGTTAGGGGAAAAACCACTTGGGGCCGGTAACCCAAAATTTTCACTCTTCTGAAGTGAGCTCGGTGAAGAGCCAACCATGTTAAATGTTACAAACACACTGTTAAGTACAACCTTTTTAGAGGATTTATCACTAATAGTTTATCACTTGACCTCGAATTCACTATGTTGTCAACATGAAAACATTTTGATACTCCTTGCGATGTATCTCAATATATAAAGGATGGTTAAATCCTACTTTGTTAAGAGATTTTCTAAATCAATGTTTAAACTGAAATAGTATAGATCTATTCATAAATACAACTTAATCTTGCAGATGTTTAGATCTATTGTAAGCTCATAATACCTTTCTGATCAATGTTCTATTCAATTCCTTTTCTCCACTTCTTCTACTCAGTAAATGTTGTTGCTTCTCTGTTCCTTAGTGTCTGCAGATTTCTTGGCTTTGTTCTTCAGCTTGTATGATCAGATCTGTATGAAGACTTCTTATATTCACCAGAATTCTCTTCAACATTCCTCTTTTTCATAATGAATTACTTTTCTCTTTATATAGACATGATTTCACCAATCTTGTCCTTTTTGTTTTCTTCGTTGATCACTTCTTTATCTGTAAAGCTCGCCATGCTTGCTTTATTTTTAATCCATAAAACTCTCCTTGTTTTCTGGAATAAAACATGCTTTAAATCTCCTTATTATCTTTATCTTTTAACCGATCATGAAAACAAAGTAATCAAATAGTTAACTATATAATTAGCTCTGCCAGCTAAGTTGTTTTGTCGTATCCTAACTTCCGTTCTTGTCGGTCAACACATCAGTTGTGCTCAGTAACTACTATAGATAGCTCATGCATCAACTTCAGTTCTATTCGGTTACAACTACAGTTAGCTCCATAATGCTTGCATGGGTATCACTTGCCTTGGTAACACTTTGAAATTCTATGCTCAGGGTTCAGTGTCACTCGGTGTACATGATCACCGATGATAAAAACTTTGTCTCTTTAGATCTTTAAGTGTTGTGACAATATGTGTATGATAAATCATACCATATCAAGTTAACATCAATGACAATACAATACATTAACTAATTTAATGTCTTGCATATACCTTCTCCATCTCAGTGATCATAGACATTTTCATCTTCAAACATTCAACCATTTATATTTCATCAATCTCTCCCTTTGGAATTGATGGAAACATATTAAATACTACTAATACACTACGAAATATATCAGTTGTAGTTCTCCAATCTCTACAAAACTTATTTTTCTATAACCAATACAAATGTTTGACTCTTGGTAAGCTCTTCTAGCTTAGATTTGATTCTTGTAGAGTACTTTCTTCATTCTTCATTCCCTTCATTGGATAGTGATGACATGTAACTGAATAAATGTTTAATAATGTTAAGTTGAAGATAATGCAAGGCATTAAATCAAATAATGATTTGTATTGTCATTGATGTTAACTTGATATCATCTGTACAGTCATGTAAACAATGCCAAAGTCTTTAGAGAATCAAAGGAACCAAGGCTATGCTATCAGTAATGCATACAAATCAAGTATTCACTAAGTGACAAACAACATCGACAGAGTGCACCCAATGTACAGAGAAAAAGAACAAAGTCACAGTGATACTCGACAAAGAAATGCGCAGCACTACCGATGAGAAGTCACAGTGTTGCCCGATGAGAAAAGAAAAGAGTAACCTAACGGAATAAAATACAGTGTTTCCTGATGGATGGAGATCACAAAGCTAACTGGAGTCTCACTGAAGAAACTATCAGTTATCACCGACAACTAACTGCAAAGGCGACCGACGGAACAAGGAGTTACAAAAATGACAAAATATCTGGCTGGCAAAGTTAAATATAGACTTAAATGGTTGTCTACTTTGTTTTATTCAACCAAAGATAAGTGATTGATTTAAAAGCTGATTTTTACAGTTGTCAAGAAGATATCTATGAGACAAATCAGGAGTTATGCTTTAAATCTAATTGGCTGGATTGTTTTTCACGCCAAGAATCAAGAATCAAGAAACAATGAATATTATGTCTATATAAGAGACAAGCTTAATTCATTTACGAATGGAATTAAGGGGAGTGAATAGAAAGAGGATGCTGAAGAGAGACTGATGAAGAACTACTTGATGCAGTGCTGATCAAACAAGATGAAGGAAGAGCTAAGGAATTCTGCAGACACCGATGAACAGTGAGCACAACATCATAGAGAAGAAAGTATGGAGCACAAAGGATTGAATTGATACATTGATCAAAGAGGTAATGTACTTAAATAGATCTGAAAATCTACAATTCAGAGTTGCAATATGAACAGGTCATAATGTTTCAGTTTAACCATTGAAGCATCAAGTCTCTTAACCAAGCAGGACTTAACAGTCTTCTATATATTGAGGTACATCTCAAGGAGTGCAAAAAAGGTTGATTCATGAAAGTAGCATGTTGGAATTATTGGAATGATGTACTAAGAGGGGAGGGGTGAATCAGTACCTCTAAAACTTTTTATGTGATTGGCCCATTAACCTTTGTGTCATCAGATTTGTATATACCAATCTATCTTTTCATCTTTTCTTATGTATGTGTAATCATAATATGAGCTCTTTACATGTATAAATATTCAAGAAACATTCATGAAAATAAATAACACATAACACATGATATGATATCATAGAAAATTCATGTTAGGAAGTAAAAAATGCGGTGGAGATGTCTGCCCACAAAACTTCACTATCTGTAGATAAGAAGGGAGTCGGTAAAGGCTTACAATTTATCGCTTATGATGATCGACCCTGTTAGGAGTATTAGAGTGGACACCTGTTAGGATCTACTTCATTTGAAGCTTTAGCAACACCATTAGGTGTGCACTCTGTTAAGAGATTTATCAAAGAACTGTTAAGTCCACCTTCTAAAAAAGGATTTCTATTGTGATGCACTTGTTAGAATGCAACTACAATATAAATGTTGATCTAATAGTGAATGCAATCTCTATTTTTTGATAATAGATCTTGTATAGCTTACAATGTATGTATGTAATCACCTTAAGTGATTGAGTAATACCTTGTCTCTGCTCGTCGGTAGCCTTCCTGTGTTCTTGATAACAATTGTGATCTGTTTCTGAACTTTTCATGAGCTCTCTTCTTCTGCTTAGATGCTCTCCATGGCTACTATCATTTTTCAAATGATTACAAGTTTGTCTATTAAAAATGATGGAACATCTATTTATACTAGTTTATAGCTCTATTCTTGATTCATGCTTTTCAGATTAACTCTAGATCCAAGGTTTACAACTTGACCTTGATCTTTAGTTAGATATGTTTTAGATCCGTTAGGATGATTTAAAACATTTACAATATTCTTGCTTGACCCTCAAGTTAAGATTTAAAACAAGTAAAAACTCTATAAATAGAATTAGATTGCTTTATCTGACATGTAAAATCAGATCCACTTTTTTGCGGGTTCTGTAACTGACTGTCAGTTCTGATAGTCGGGCTACTCTGTCAGTCTGTTGATTTTCTTCTCCGTTGGTGTTCCTTATTTGAACTATTCATCAGGTATGCCTTTTCTACTCTGTCGGTGATGTTCTTAAAATTGTATCGTTGGTTATGCTTTTCGTCGGTAATTTCTATACTTAGCATTTTCACGTTAGACATTTTGTCCTGTCAGTTATGCTTGTTGTCCACCGGTTATGCTTATACTGATGACCTTTATCATGTTTTTCCCTTTAAGTATACTAATGGAAAAACTTAATGTCACCAATCTCCCCCTTTGACATTAGTATCAAAAACTAATATGTGCAACATAATTGATGCATTAGTATGTACACCTATGTATACTTCTTCCTTAGTCATGAAATAACCCCCCCTATGCATATGTCGGTAAGTGTAAGTTTATGTACATGTCTATTTTTTTTGTACATACATTATACTTATCCTCATATAGTATTTTGTACATATGTATACATTCCTCCTTTTTTAATAATGAGGGAAAAGGTACTTACATCTTTTCAAAAATGTGAGAGTGTGAGGCTTTGATTTCCTCCATCATTTTCTCCCATTTCTCCTTTAAATTCTCAAGAGCCAAATGCTCAAGTGATATCCTCACATGCATGTCATATATGTTGTCTACCATAGACATCTCTGGGGTCATGATTAGATTTATTACATCTATAATATACTGTTGTAGAGTGGTGAGGTTTGGTAAAATTTGAGTTTGAAGCTCTGTAACCTCATTTCTAAATTGAGTCTCTGCATCCCATATTTCTTGTCTCAATATTTTTACCTCTATAATATTTTCGTGATGCATCTTTATAGTGTTTTCATCAAAGGTTAAACTTAGTGCACTAGCTGTTAGATCTGAATCTAATTGTGACAACTTTTCACTATTTTCTTTAGTGAAATTTTCTAATGAGCATAATTTATGAACTAAGGTGATAGCTTCAACAATCATAGGTTCTAATTCGCTTGCTAGTTCAGATAGCTTTACCTTGTTCTCTTCCACTTCTTGGCTTATCTTCTCAATTAGTTTGTGTTGATACTTCATCACTGCCTGTTCTTCCATTGCCTTCTCTGCATCTACATTCTGATTTGTGATGACATCGGTAAGAACTGCTATTTGTTCCATGACTGATATGCTATCTTTGACTTTGACATCTATAACAATTTGTTGTAGAATATCCCTTGCCTATTCAAGTGCTTGGGCTTCCCTATGTGCCTTTTTCATTTTCTCTTGTATTGTCTTTCTCTGACACATTACTCCAAACTTTTGAAGTGATTCAGTATCTAAAGTACATACATCCCACTTGGGTATTTATATTACCTCATCAAGTGTGACAACCAAGATATCTTTCTTTAATACCTTCTTCTTTTTCTTCTTTGGATGGGAGGCACATTGATGTACTACCATTTGTAGACCTTGAGATTGGATTGATTTGGTAGGTGAGGGTCGAGAAGATTAAGCATCTTTTTGTTTCTATTATGAGTCCACCAGTTGGTTTTGTGAAGATGTCTCCTCATTTGCCTTGGGTGTATCAATAGATTTTTCTTCTTTTTCTTTCATGCTTTCATCATGTTTGACTTTATCACTCTTTTATTTCTCTTCATCCTTTCTCAATGTTTCATCTATTTTGTTATCTGCTCCTTTATCTTTTTCAGTAGACACTTCTTGCTAAGTGTCAGTTGCATCTTTCATTGTTGTATCTATATCTTTTTGAATATTTGATGCATCTTTATTTTCATCATTACCCATGTCCTTGGGTATATCATCATCTTTCTTAGATGATTTCTCCTGACTTGATTCAATATCAATATCATCAATTAATATGTTCATGTTTGTCAGTGTATTGAATTCTGTAGTGTTAATAGTTGAATCCTGCCCGTCGGTATTGCCCTGTGCAACATTGATATCTTCATCTTTTTTCACTTCTCCTATAGGTTATTTTCTTGTAATGTCATTTACAATGTTATCTAACCATGATTCATCAATGATATCATCAGTTATGTTACCTTTTATTGTCAAATCTTCTTTGGTAACTTCTTCTTCTCCGCTCAAGTCAATATGAAGTGGACCTGGTGGATTTTGATTTTTCTCACTTTGAGTGTTGTCAAGAGTAGTGTCTGTCCACACTTCATCTACAATGTCAGTATGTTTGGGGCCTACTGGATCACTCTCTTCTCTATCCAATTCTGTAGATGAGTCATCTTGTACATATTTAATGATGATTTGTTACTTCTCTGGACTAGCTTCCTTAGTGGGCTTATTGAGTATCTTGCACCACTTCTTAATGCTATTTTGATCAAGATAAATTAGCTTCCCCTTGATAAATTCATATGCTCTCATTTTTTGTGAGAATTCTTTTTCATACTTATTCATCATCTTAGTAATTTCTTCCTTATTTGTATCAGGAGGCATAAGAGTTACAAGTATTCTTTCTCTTATTTCCTTTTCCTAATGTAGTGCAAAAGTCCATCTGGCTGACAATCTCTCTGATAGTTCTTTGGGAACATCATATTCTGAGAATTGTAGTGGAACATAATGATGTTTGCACATTTTTGCAATTATTGCATCTTCAATCTTATTTTGATCCTCTATACTGAATTTTAACCATGTCCTAATGTTAGGATCAGAAATAGACTATGATTCTGAAATATTCTCACATATTTTATCAATTGTAGGGACCAAAGGTTCTTTTTCCTTTTGTATTTCTACATCAGCTTCATCCATAGCTAAGTCTTCTAGATCCTCTCTAGTTCTATTCATCTTCCACCTTTTGGTCTGTTGTTCTTTTGGAGGAGTTGGTTTTCTCTTGTATATCCTCACTCTTCCTTTCTGTAATGGTGAAGGAGTTTATTGTTTTGCAGTCTGGCTTCTTGTTCTTGAAGTGATTGTTGTTCTTGATTTCTTGGGTGTAGGAGGAGGTGGAGAATCTGACTGTGTTCCTTCTGAGTCATTCTTTTTTTCTTCTTCACCAATAGGTGATTGTCCTTTAGTTTGTTCCTCCTTACCCTTTGTTTCCTCTTCACTTTCTTTTGTAACTACAAATTTCTAGGTTAATTTTTTAACCATCTTGTCCTTCTTGTTTACAATCTTCTTGACAACAAGATCTTTCTTTATCTTTTATTTGGCTTCCTCATAGGTGCCAAATCTTGCCTGCTTGTTGTCAATTGGCTCATTCAATAGTTCCTTGATGCACTCATTAGCTTTTCCTGATTTGATCTCATACGCTAAATGTGAAAGCCAGGACTTCCTAAGTACTACTGCTTGGATATAAGTGAAATCAGTGTCTACCATAAAACATATGTCCTCTTTGTGTTCTTCTATCAAAATTTCAGGTATCCTTGTTCTAGCTTGCAACATTTCCTTAATGCTTTTGAAATACTCATTCATTATATCATCAAAGTTTGTTCGTAGTGACTCTATATGCTCACATATCTGTATGGTTACAGGTCTGCTTGTATCCCATACTACTTTGCCTATGGAATGAAAGTATTATTCAAAGTAAAAGAATATGCACATAATGAGGGAACCAAACTTACAAGTGTTTGTTCTTGGCGATCTTACGGTGTTCATGTGCTCATAGTAGTGCTTTCTATGCTATTCATTCTTCTTGCCTGGAAGATTTTGTATCCTACCACACATGCACCAAATATGAGTTCTTTGTCGGTGATAGTGTTGACCTTGAGAGCTCTTTTGTCTGATTTTGCACCAGTTAGATTTTCTACTTCCTTAAGAGATGGGTGCTTGTGATCTTGTGGTTTGTTGGTTGTAGGATATCCAATAACTGCATGAATAACATCCTTTGTTATTCATTTTGTCTTATTAAGCCATAAACTCTGGTTATGCATTCTGCTGAGAACTATCTTTATCTAATCTATTTTGAAAACTCTAGGAAAGTGTAATGCATTTGTGAGTCCTTTCACATCTAGATGTTTGTGCTCTTCCTTTAGGTTTCCATCTTCATCACACAGTGCCCTATAGGAATTATCTAGATCTAGATCTCCCAATTCAGAGATCTTACAGTGTATACAGGACCTTACATCTTCTACCAATAAAACCCTAGGTGGGATTCCAGAGAATGCTCCAGAATCATCAGGTTGTGATGTGATTGTTGGGTGTAGCTTGTATTTAGGTTCAACACAAGTGCCTCTACTGACAAGCTTGATCATTTTCTTCTTATCTTCTTTCAAATTTTTGACTCTTGAAGTAGATGCCATCGTGTTTCAAAAATTTAGGGTTTTTCATAATTTAAACAGTGTGGTCGGTAAATGCAGGTACTTGCTAAATCTCTGTGATTGACCATGAATCCTCTGAGTGGTGTTAGAATCTTGCTGATATCGCTCTTCAATTTTTCTCTTCAATCACTCTACTTGGCTCTCTTGGTTGCTCAAAAATTGCGGGTGCAAAATGAGTTCAACCGTCAGACTTTTATAACTTTTGTTCCCTAAGTTGTCATTAATGCTCACCAACTCGTCGGTATACAAAGACTGAGTTCATCAGTTGAAGCATAAATAACATCTTTGGTGTAGGTGTAAAGTGTCAGGGTTGCTAGCAGCTTTGATGACTTCACCAATGATTGTAGGTAAAGTGGCAAAGATAACTTTTGTTAGCTCAAGGATCACCGATATCCGTCAGTTTACACTTAGCCACTTGGCTTTTGTGTAGTGACCGATGCATTCCGGTAAGTAGTGTTAACTTTTCTGTGTGTGTTCACAGATGCATATTTGTACACAATAACCAATGGTTGTTTTCCAATAATATTTACAAGTGACAATATAGTGCATCTTTAATAATGTTGATTTTCCTATATGATCAATATGTAAATGGAACAGATGCATAATATAAATTTTCATAATGCAATTCCATACTTACTTGTGTAATTTAGTTGGAAATGGTGATGCCACCAGATCCATTGGATCGGGCGTCATCATTTGCATTTCTTGTTCCAGCACCTTCAGTTTTTTTGGCTTTTACCCACATCTAGTTCCTCATCTTCTTGATGTCATCAATGGTATTTCCATTGGGATAAGTACTTGTATCTATCAGTCAGTCTTTGCAATATTTTATCACATGTCCAACCTTATGACAATGTAAACATGCCATTCCAAGATTGAACCATCCTCTTGGTTTTCTAGTCCATTTTCTCATATAGTTAGATGATATATGACCATACCTTCCAAATGTTGTGCAATTTACCCATTTTTTATAGTCCCAAACATATGAGTTACCTTTTCTTGTTGGTTTGTAGCCATTATTAGGTTCTTTTGGTGTCCATGCATTCTTATTCTTTTTCCAGCATTCCTGATATTTATGTCCATTCATTTTGCAAGTAGGACATTACTTTTCCATATAGGTTTCCTTCTTTGGATTTGTTACCTTGGATATGCATTCATATGCCTTGTGTCCTTGCTTGTGACATTTATAACAATTAGCAATGAAAGTAAATTGTGATTGAGGAATACCTTTCATTTTGTTTCTACAAATGTTTGAGGTGTGGCCTAGTTTTCCACAGTGATTGCATGACAGCTTCTTGGTTCTTGGAGTTGCATATACATTCTTTTGATTTTATTGATTAGATGACTCTCCATTGTCGGTGTAACCTATTCATGTGTAGTTGTTGACTCTTCTTTGACCGTCAAGGAAATCATCCATTCTTTTGTTGCTATCTTCAGCTTTCTTGATCAATTCATTGTGCTGATTCTGAATTCTGACTTCATGCTTTAGTTTCTCATTTTATTCCCTTAGCTCACCAATGATCTGTATTCTTTCAATGAGTTCAATATTTAATCTGTTTGCTTCTTGACTCATAAGAATAATCTGGTTGGTAATCTCATGGTGATGCTCAATAAGTCTTTGAATCTCTGATTTTTTTTCTTGTAGATTTTCTGTTATTTTCCTCCTATCATCAATAGACAATGTTCTCTCTGATTCATCTTTTCTAGAATCATTCATGACATCAATCATTTTTACCATCTGAGTTTCTTGACCAATTTGCAGCATTTTGATTTGCTCCGTCAGATGTAGATTGAATTCTTGTAGACTTGTGAACTGTTCTACTGATGTGTCTGAAGATTTACTTGTTGATGATTTAGCATTGGTGAAGTAATCTGGGATCTCCTCTTCTTGATAATATTTTTCATTAAGCCTAGTTGCTATGATCTTTCTTTCATCAAGCAACTTTCTCATGCTTACTCTCGCCTCTTTATACTGCTCATAGTAAATCTAAATTTGCAATTGCTCATTCTCATTAGTCTTGTCCAGTCTGTACTTTTCCATTGTGTGGATCTTTTCTCTTAAGTCTTTAATCTTTTCAAGAAAGGGACTTAGCCCTAATACCAATTTTTGGAATTATTGGAATGATGTACTGAGAGGGGAGGGGTGAATCAATACCTCTAAAACTTTTTATGTGATTGGCCCATTAACCTTTGTGTCATCAGATTTGTATATATCTATCTATCTGTTCATCTTTGCTTATGTATGTGTAATCATAATATAATTTCTTTACATGTATAAACATTCAAGAAACATTCATGAAAACAAATAACACATAACACATGATATGATATTGCAGAAAACTCCTATTAGGAAGTAAAAACTGCGGTGGGGATGTCTACCCACAAAACTTCATTATCTGTAGATAAGAAGGGAGTCAATAAAGGCTTACAATTCATCACTTCTGATGATCTACCCTGTTAGGAGTATTAGAGTGGAGACCTATTAGGATCTACTTCATTTGAAGCTTTAGCAACACCATTAGGTGTGCACTCTGTTAAGATATTTATCAAAGAACTGTTAAATTCACCTTATACAAAAGGATTTCTATTGTGATGCACTTGTTAAAATGCAACTACAATATAAATGTTGATCTGAAAGTGAATGAAATATCTAATTTTTTATTACACATCTTGTATAGCTTACAATCTATGTATGTAATCACCTTGAGTGATTGAGTAATACCTTGTCTCTTCTCGTCAGTAGCCTTCCTATGTTCTTGATAACTGTTGTGATGTGTTTCTGAACTTTGCATGAATTCTCTTCTTCTACTTAGATGCTCTCCATGGCTACTATCATTTTTCAAATGATTACAAGTCTTTCTATTACAAATGATGAAACATCTACTTATACTAGTTTGTAGCTCTATTCTTGATTCATGCTTTTCAAATTAACTCTAGATCCAAGGTTTATAACTTGACCTTGATCTTTAGTTAGATATGTTTTAGATCCGTTAGGATGCTTTAAAACATTTACAATATGCTTGCTTGACACTCAAGTTAAGATTTAAAACAAATAAAAACTCTATATATAGAATTACATTGCTTTATCTGACGTGTAAAATTAGATCCACTTTTTGCGGGTTCTGTAACTGACTGTCAGTTCTCATGGTCGGGCTGCTCTATCAGTCTGTCGGTTTTCTTCTCCGTCGGTGTTCCTTATTTGAACTGTTCATCGGGTATGCCTTTTTTTCTCCATTGGTGATGTTCTCAAAACTATATCATTGGTTATGCTTGTCGTCAGTAATTTCTATACTTAACATTTTCACATTAGACATTTTATCCTGTCGGGTATGCTTGTTATCAGCCAGTTATGCTTATACCAATGACCTTTATCATGTTTTTCCCTTTAAGTATACTAATGGAAAAACTTAATGTCATCAATCTCCCCCATTGACATTAGTATCAAAAACTGATATGTGCAACATACTTGATGCATTAGTATGTACATCTGTGTATACTTCTTCCTTAGTCATGAAATGACTCCCCCTATGCATATGTCGGTAAGTGTAAGTTTATGTACATGTCTATCTTTTCTGTACATACATTATACTTATCCTCATATAGTATATTGTACATATGTATACATTCCTCCTTTTTCTTACTAAAGTATATTATACATATGTATACATTCCTCCTTTTTCTTACTAAAGTATATCGTACATATGTATACATTCCTCCTTTTTTTATAATGAGGGCAAAGGTACTTACATCTTTTCAAAAATGTGAAAGTTTGAGGCTTTGATTTCCTCCATCATTTTCTCCCATTTCTCCTTTAAATTCTCAAGAGCCAAATGCTCAAGTGATATCCTCACATGCATGTCATCTATGTTGTCTACCATAGAAATCTCTGGGGTCGTGATTAGATTTCTTACATCTATAATATGTTGTTGCAGAGTGGTGAGGTTTGGCAAAATGTGAGCTTGAAGCTCTATAACCTCATTTCTAAATTGAGTCTCTGCATCCCATCTTTCTTGTCTCAATCTATTTACCTTTGTAATCTTTTCATGATGCATCTTTATAGTGTTTGCATCAGAGGTTAAACTTAGTGGACTAGATGTTAGATCTGAATCTAATTGTGACAACTTTTCACTATTTTCTTTAGTGAAATTTTCTAATGTTCATAATTTCTGAACTAAGGTAACAACTTCAACAATCATAGGTTCTAATTCACTTGCTAGTTCATATAGCTTTACCTTGTTCTCTGCCACTTCTTGGCTGATCTTCTCAATTAGTTTGTATTGATACTTCATTTCTACTTGTTCTTCCATTGCCTTCTATGCATCTACATTCTAATTTTGTGATGGCATCGGTAAGAACTATTATTTGTTCCATGACTAATATTCTATCTTTTAGTTTGACATGTGGAACAATTTTTTGCAGAATATCCCTTGCCTATTCAAGTGCTTGGGCTTCCCTATGTGCCTTTTTCATTTTCTCTTGTATTGCCTTTCTCTGACACATTACTCCAAAATTTTGAAGTGATTCAGTATCTAAAGTAGATACATCCCACTTGGGTATTTCTATTACCTCATCAAGTGCGGTAGCCAAGATATCTTTCTTTAATACCTTCTTCTTTTTCTTCTTTGGCTGGGAGGCACATTGATGTACTACCATTTGTAGACCTTGAGATTGGATTGATTTGGTAGGTGAGGGTCGAGAAGATGAAGCATCTTGTTGTTTGTGTTCTGAGTCCACCGGCTAGTTTTGTCAAGATGTCTCCTCATTTTCCTTGGGTGTATCAACAAATTTTTCTTCTATTTCTTTCATGCTTTCATCATGTTTGACTTTATCACTCTTTTCTTTCTCTTCATCATTTCTCAATGTTTCTTCTATTTTGTTATCTTCTCCTTTGTCTTTTTCAGTAGACACTTCTTGCTAAGTGTCAGTTGCATCTTTCATTGTTGTATCTGTATCTTTTTGAATATTTGATGCATCTTTATTTTCAGCATAACCCATGTCCTTGGGTATATCATCATCTTTCCTAGATGATTTCTCCTGACTTGATTCAATATCAATAGCATCAATTAATATGTTCATGGTTTTCGGTGGATTGACTTCCGTAGTGTTAATAGTTGAATACTATCCATCGGTATTTCCCTATGCAACATTGATATCTTCATCTTTTTGCACTTCTTCTATAGGGTATTTTCTAGTAATGTCATTGACAATGTTATCTAACCATGATTCATCATTGATATCATTAGTTATGTTACCTTTTATCATCAAATATTCTTTGGTAACTTCTTCTTCTCCACTCAAGTCAATATGAATTGGACTTGGTCAATTTTGACTTTTCTCACTTTGAGTGGTGTTAAGAATAGTGTCTAGCCATACGTCATCTACAACAGCAGTATGTTTGGGGCCTACTGGATCACTCTCTTCTCTATCCAATTCCATAGATGAGTCATCTTGTACATCTTTAATGATGATTTGTTCCTTCTCTAGGCTAGCTTCCTTAGTGGGCTTCTTGAGTATCTTGCACCACTTCTTAATGCTATTTTGATCAAGATCAATTAGCTTCCCCTTGAGAAATTCATATTCTCTCATTTTTTGTGATAATTATTTTTCATACTTCTTCATCATCTCAGTAATTTCTTCCTTATTTATATCAAGAGGCATAAGAGTTACAAGTATTCTTTCTCTTATTTCATTTTCCTGATGTAGTACAAAACTCCACCTGGTTGACAATCTCTCTGATAATTCTTTGGGAACATCATCTTCTGAGAATTGTAGTGGAACATAATGATGTTTGCACATTTTTTCAATTGTTGCATCTTCAATCTTATTTCGATCCTCTGTACTAAATTTTAACCATTTCCTAATGTTAGGATCAGAAATAGACTGTGATTCTGAAATATTCTCGCATATTTTATCAATTATTATAGGAAACAAAGGTTCTTTTTCCTTTTGTATTTATACATCAGCTTCATCCATAGCTGAGTCTTCTATATCCTCTCTAGTTCTAATCATCTTCCTCCTTTTGGTCTATTTTTCTTTTGGAGGAGCTAGTTTTCTCTTGTATATCCTCACTCTTCCTTTCTGTAATGGCGAAGGATTTGATTCTTTTGCAGTTTGGCTTCTTGTTCTTGAAGCGGCTATTGTTCTTTCTTTCTTGGGTGTAGGAGGAGGTGGAGAATTTGACTATGTTCCTTCTGAGTCATTCTTTTCTTCTTCTTCACCGATAGGTGACTGTCCTTCGGTTTGTTCCTCCTTACCCTCTATTTCCTCTTCACTTTCTTCTATAACTACAAATTTATTGGTTAAGTTTTTAACCATCTTGTCCTTCTTGTTTACAATCTTCTTGACAACAAGATTTTTCTTTATCTTTTGTTTGGCTTCCTCATAGGTGCCAAATCTTGCTTGCTTGTTGTCAATTGGTTCATTCAATAGTGCCTTGATGCACTCGTTGGCTTGTCCTAATTTGATCTCATACTCTAAATGTGAAAGACAGAACTTCCTAGGTACTACTGCTTGGATATAAGTGAAATCATTATCTACCATAAAACATATGTCCTCTTTGTGTTCTTCTATCAAAATTTCAGGTATCCCTGTTCTAGCTTGCAACATTCCCTTAATGCTTTTGAAATACTCATTCATTATATCATCAAAGTCTATTCCTAGTGACTCTATATGCTCACATATCTGTATGGTTATAGGTCTGCTTGTATCCCATACTACTTTTCCTATGGAAGGAAAGTATTCTTCAAAGTAAAATAATATGCACATGATGAGGGAACCAAACTTACAAGTGTTTTTTCTTGAAGATCTTATGGTGTTCATGTTCTCCTCAAGTTGATTCAACAAGATCTCCGCAAGATCCATCTTCTTTCCTTGTTTGATAATTTTGTATGTTCTTCTCATAGCAATGCTTGTTATGCTATTCATTATGCTTTCCTAGAAGATTTTGTATCCTACCACACATGCACCAAACATGAGTTCTTTGTCGGTGATAGTGTTGACCTTGAGAGCTCTTTTGTCTAATTTTTCACTAGTTATCTTTTCTACTTCCTTCAGAGATGGGTGCTTGTGAGCTTGTGGTTTGTCGGTTGTAGGATATCCAATAATTGCATGAATAACATCCTTTGTTATTCATTTTGGCTTATTAAGCCATAAACTTTGGTTATGCATTCTGCTGAGAACTATCTTTATGCTTTCTATTTTGAAAACTCTGGGAAAGTGTAATGCGTTCGTGAGTACTTTCACTTCCAGATGCTTGTTCTCTACTTTCATGTTTCCATCTTCATCACACAGTGCCCTATAAGCATTATATAGGTCTAGATCTCCTAATTCTGAGTTCTTACAGTATATATAGGATCTTATGTCTTCTACTAGTAAAACCCTAGGTGGGATTCAAGAGAATACTCCAGAATCATCAGGTTGTGATGCAATTTCTGGGTGCAGCTTGTATTTAGCTTCAACACAAGTGCCTCTACTGACAAGCTTGATTGTTTTCTTCTTATCTTCTTTCAAATTTTTGACTCTTGAAGTAGATGCCATCGCGTTTCAAAAATTTAGGGTTTTTCATAATTTAAATAGTGCAGTCGGTAAATGTACGTACTTACTGAATCACTATGATTGCCCATGAATCCTCTGAGTGGTGTTAGAATCTTGCTATGATCGCTCTTCAATTTTTCTCTTCAATCGATCTGCTTGGCTCTCTTGGTTGCTCAAAAATTGCAGGTGCAAAATGAGTTTAGCCATCAGACTTTTATAACTTGTGTGCCCTAAGTTGTCATTAATGCTAACCAGCTCGTCTTTGGTGTAGGCGTAAAGTGTGAGGGTTGCTAGAAGCTTTGATGACATCACTGATGATTGTCGATAAAGTGGCAAAGACAACTTTTGTCAGCTCAAGGATCACCGATGTCCATTGGTTTACACTTAGCCACTTGGCTCTTGTGTAGTGACAGATGCATTCCGATAAGTAGTGTTAACTTTTCTATGTGTATTCACCGATACATATTTGTTCCCAATAATCGATGGTTGTTTTTCAATAATATTTACAAGTGACAATATAGTGCATCTTTAATAATGTTTATTTGTCTATATGATCAATATGTAAATGGAACCGATGCATAATATAACTTTTCATAATGCAGTTCCATACTTACTTGTGCAATTTAGTTGGAAATGGGAATGCCACCAAATCCATTGGATGGGGCGTCATCATTTGCATTGCTTGTTCTAGCACCTTCAGTTTTTGTGTCTTTTATCCACATCTTGTTCCTCATCTTCTTGATGGCATCAATGGTATTTCCATTGGGATAAGTACTTGGTTCTGTCAGTCAGCCTTTGCAATATTTTATCACATGTCCAACCTTATGACAATTTAAACATGCCATTCTAGGATTGAACCATCCTCTTGGTTTTCTAGTCCATTTTCTCACACAGTTAGCAGATATAAGACCATACCTTCCACATGCTGTACAATTTACCCATGTGTTATACTCCCAAACATATGAGTTACCTTTTCTTGTTGGTTTGTAGCCATTATCAGGTTCTTTTGGTGTCCATGCCTTCTTATTCTTTTTCTACCATTCCTGATATGTATGTCCATTCTTTTTGCAAGTAGGACAATACTTGTCCATATAGGTTTCCTTCTTTGGATTTGTCACCTTGGATCTGCATTCATATGCCTTGTGTCCTTGTTGTTGGCATTTATAACAATTACCAATGAAAGTAGATTGTGATTAAGGAATACCTTTCATTTTGTTTCTACAAATGTTTGAGGTGTGGCCTGGTTTTTCACAATGATTGCATGACAACTTCTTGGTTCTTGGAGTTGCATATACATTCTTTTGATTTGATTGATTAGATGACTCTGCATTGTCGGTGTAACCTATTCCTATGTAGTTGTTGACTCTTCTTTGACCGTCAAGGAAATCATCCATTCTTTTGTTGCTATCTTCAGCTTTCTTGATCAATTCATTGTGTTGATTCTAAATTCTGACTTCATGCTTTAGTTTCTCATTTTCTTCCCTTATCTCACCAATGATTTGTATTCTTTCAATGAGTTCATTATTTAATCTATTTTCTTCTTGACTCATAAGAATAATCTGGTTGGTAATCTCATGGTGATGCTCAGTAAATCTTTGAATCTCTGATTCTTTTTCTTGTAGCTTTTTTGTTATTTTCCTCCTATCATCAATAGCCAATGTTCTCTCTGATTCATATTTTCTTGAATCAGTCATGACATCAATCATTTTTACCATCTGAGTTTCTTGACTGATTTGTAGCATTTTGATTTTCTCTGTCAGATGTAGATTGACTTCTTGTAGACTTGTGATCTCTTCTACTGATGTCTCTGAAGCTTTACTTATTGATGATTCAGCATTGTTGAATTAATATGGGATCTCCTCTTCTTGATAATATTTTTCATTAAGCCTAGTTGCCATGATCTTTCTTTCATCAAGCAACTTTTTCATGCTTACTCTCGTCTCTTTATGCTGCTCATAGTAAATCTGAATTTGCAATTGCTCATTCTCAATAGTCTTGTCTAGTCTGTACTTTTCCATTATGTGGATCTTTTCTCTTCATTCTTTAAGCTTTTCAAGAAAGAGACTTAGCTTTGATATCAATTGTTGGAATTATTGGAATGATGTACTAAGAGGGGAGGGGTGAATCAGTACCTCTAAAACTTTTTATGTGAATGGCCCATTAACCTTTGTGTCATCAAATTTGTATATACCTATCTATCTGTTCATCTTTGCTTATCTATGTGTAATCATAATATAAGTTCTTTACATATATAAACATTCAAGAAACATTCATGAAAACAAATAACACATAACACATCATATGATATCGCAAAAAACTCCTATTAGGAAGTAAAAACTGCGGTGGGGATGTTTACCCACAAAACTTCACTATCTGTAGATAAGAAGGGAGCTGGTAAAGGCTTACAATTGATCACTTCTAGTGATATACCCTATTAGGATTATTAGAGTGGAGACTTGTTAGGATCTACTTCATTTGAATCTTTAGCAACACCGTTAGGTGTGCACTCTGTTAAGAGATTTATCAAAGAACTGTTAAGTCCACCTTCTATAAAAGGATTTTTGTTGTGATGCACTTGTTAGAATGCAACTACAATATAAATGTTGATTTGATAGTGAATGCAATCTCTAATTGCTGATAACATATCCTTTATAGCTTACAATGTATGTATGTAATCACCTTGAGTGATTGAGTAATACCTTTTCTCTGCTTGTCGGTATCCTTCCTGTGTTCTTGATAGCTGTTGTGATCTATTTCTGAACTTTGCATGAATTCTCTTCTTCTACTTAGATGATCTCCATGGCTACTATCATTTTTCAAATGATTACAAGTTTGTCTATTACAAATGATGGAACATCTATTTATACTAGTTTCTAGCTCTATTCTTGATTCACGCTTTTCAAATTAACTCTAGATCCAAGGTTTACAACTTGACCTTGATCTTTAGTTAGATATGTTTTAGATCCATTAGGATGCTTTAAAAAATTTACAATATGCTTGCTTGACCCTCAAGTTAAGATTTAAAACAAATAAAAACTCTATAAATAGAATTACATTGTTGTATCTGACGTGTAAAATTAGATCCACTTTTTGCGGGTTCTGTAACTGACTATCGGTTCTGATGGTCGGGCTTCTCTGTCAGTCTGTCAATTTTTTTCTTCATCGGTGTTCCTTATTTAAATTGTTCATCAGGTATGCCTTTTTTTCTCTATCAGCGATGTTCTCAGAATTGTATTTTCAGTTATGCTTGTCACCGTTAATTTCTATTCTTAGCATTTTCACGTTAGACATTTTATCCTGTCGGCTATGCTTGCTATCCGCCGATTATGCTTATACCGATGACCTTTATCATGTTTTTCCCTTTAAGTATACTAATGGAAAAACTTAATGTCATCATAGCATTGGATATGCCTGATGCCTATTGATAGTCTAAGAGAGAGGCTGATTCAAGGATGGAAGCATTAGATGCCCAATACTAAGTGACAACCTCTATGTATAAAATCCTCTAACAAGGTCACACCTAACAGTGTGTTTGTAACCTTTAATAGGGTTGGCTCTTAACAAGGCTCACTTCAGAAAAGTAAAAATTTAGGGCACCGGTCCCAGTGGTTTTTCCCTTAATAGGGTTTCCACGTTAAAAATCCATGTGTTATGTGTGTATGATTCATTTATTTACTATTATGTATCTTATGTAATTCATTCTGGGTTGATCGGTATACTCTACTTATTTACTAAGTTTTGGTAAATAGTTATACATCTTATCAGTAATCAAGAAAGAATAAGGATTGACAGAGAAAACCATAGACAGTTAATCATTATTAGTATTTCATGGCATGCATCTTGTAGGGACATAATAATCCAAGGTTTATTGATTGGTGGTTAATGTTTGAAGGATAAATTTTTTAGGCCACTTATTCACCCCCCCCCTCTTAGTTATTACTAACAATTGGTATCAGAGCTTGTGTGCTTAGAAGGAAGGTTTCAAGACCTAAGCCAAAGATCACAACATGAACAGACGAGATGTGCCCAAGTTGAACAAAGATAATTTTTCTTCATGGCAGAGTAGGATAAGACTCCACTTATCAGGTATTGGTAATGATGTTACTCAATTCCTAGAAACTGAATATGTATTGCCCATAGGAGTACCAATAGTTGAACACATGAGAGAGAAGCATGAACACAATGACATGATGATAGAGCTTTCTTCCTCACTCTCCGATGCTGGATTTGAAAATGCAAAATTGCAAAGTAGATGTGGGACAAATTGAAGCTTGTGCATGGTGGTGACAAAAAAAATTTGAGAGCCAAGGCAGAAAGCCTTAGAGGAAAGTTTGATGATATCAAAATTAAAGAAGGTCAAAACATCACTTAGTACAACACAAGAATCAAAGAGGTATTCAATGCTATCCGGTAAGTAAAATTCTAAGAACCTTACTGCCTACTTATGCTATTAGAGTATCTGCCATTCAAGAAATGAGAGTAGTAGCAAATAGCAATTTTACTCTAGATAGTTTAATTGGAAGAATGATTTTATTTGAGATGAATAACTTTGATAATAGTGTCTTACCAAACATAGAGTCTGCATTCAAAACTTCTATGAGAATAAGTAAATAGAGTCACAAAAACACTATGAGAAAAGATAGTGATAGTGAAAATGAAGAAGATGATCTTGATGAAATTGAAGCACTTATGGCCAGAAGAATGCTGAGAGGAAAAGGTAAATTACCACTTGTTTGTTTTAATTGCAAAGAGATTGGACACTTTGCTGCAAGATGTACTAACAGAAGAAAACATGACAAAAGTAATGAAAAATTATATGAAAAGAAGTCTGACAGAGGTGATAACAAAAGCTACCGAAAATCAGAAAGAAGATATACCCGAGACTATAAGGACAAAGGAAAGAAGGTCAGTTACCTAGAAAAATTCAAGGATGATGATACTAACACCGAATCTGATGAAGACATCAAGATGGTGTTTGTGGTTGTAAAAGATGATTCAGATGATGATGAAGAAAGGTATGTAGAAACAGCTCTCATATCTAAAATTAGTAAAAATGATGTTTGGATCATAGATAGTGGCTGCACTCACCATATGACCAGTGATAAGCAAAATTTTGAGACTTTTGAATACTATAAAGGTGGTTCAGAAAGAATGGGTAATGACACACCCTGTCTAGTTGAAGGTAGATGAACAATAATGTTGAACAACCAGATAACGTGTGAGAATGCTTATTGGGTAAATGGATTGAATTATAATCTATTGAGTGTCTCTCAGTTGAATAATTTAGGTCACAAAGTTGCATTTGAAAATAAGAAGGAAAAGATATTCAATAAATCTAGAAATCTGATTGGTACCAGTGAGCAGACAAAAGGTAACTTATTCTATCTTAATGATACTGAATCCACTTGTTTGATTGCTACAAATGAAGACATATGGTTATGGCACAAAAGAATGTGTCATGCGAACTTTGACAACATGATAAAGATTAGCAAAAAGAGAAATATCATAGGCTTACTGACAATGACCAAGCCTGACAATATCATGTGTAAGAATTGTCAAAAGGGAAAAATGACAAAGTCTAGTTTCAAAATCAAAACCCATACATCTGATGCAATTCTAGAATTAGTCGATACTGATTTATGTGGACCTATGAGGACAAAGAGTTACTATGGAGATAGATATTTCATTCTCTTTGTTGATGATTACTCTAGAATGATGATAGTTATGTTTCTAAAAGATAAATCTAAAGCATTCAAGATGTTTAAATGGTATAAGGCTATGGTAGAGAAACAAAGTCGTAAGGATGTGAAATGTTTAAGATCAGATAGAGGAGGATAATTTATATCAGATAAATTCACTAACTTTTGTAATGAGCATGGAATCAAAAGATAGGTCTCTACACCAAGGACACCACAGTAGAATGGAACTGTTGAAAGAAGGAATAGATCCATAGTTGACTGTGCAAGGACATTGATGATAGAGAAAGGAATCACCCAAATATTCTAGAGGGAAGCTGTCAATACTTCTTTTTACACATTAAACAGAGTACAATTGAAGAAAGACACCTTATGAGCTATGGTATTGATACACACCCAATGTAAGTTATTTCAAAAATTTTGGCAGTCAATGTTATATATTAAAACATGATAGAAATGGGAAATTTGACTCCAAGAGTGATGAAGGAATTTTTCTAAGGTATTCTACCAAGAGCAAGGCTTATAAATGTCTAAACAAAGCATCTAACAAAATTATTGATAGTGCAAATATAAAGATAGATGAATTCGCAGAGAAGAATGAACAGGAAAGCACTAAGGAACCAGAGGACTACAATAAGTTCACTTACAATGAGGAACCTGACACCCTACCCTACCAACAATGTAGAGCTCCTGAGCAACAGTGCTTAATTCTAGAACAACAAAATGCTACAAATACCGACTGTCAGGACAATGATCAAAATAATGTGCAAGGTGATGAAGAAGAAAATCAAGGAAAAAATGATGATCAAACTGATAGACAAAGAGTTGTACCTATACTTGCAAGATATGTAAGAAAAAACCATCCAGAGATCCAAATCATAGGAGATAAGAAAGCTGGTATAAGAACAAGAAGTAAGTCTTTGAACTCAAGCTAACTAATTTGTGAGTTTGAGCCAAAATCTATCAATGTTGCACTTGATAATGAAGAATGGATAAGTGCAATGAATGATGAGATTGAGAAAATTGAGAAAAAAAAACATGGTCACTTGTGCCAAGACCAGATGACAAGAATGTCATCGGTACAAAATGGATATTCAGGAATAAGCTGAATGAGAATGGAGAAGTCACAAGGAATAAAGCAAGACTAGTATGCAAGGGGTATGCACAAGAAGAAGGAATTGACTAGAGAGAGAAATTTGCACCCATTTCTAGGCTAGAAGGTTTAAGAATATTACTTTCTTATGATGCATATAAAGGATTCAAGGTATATCAAATGGATGTCAAATCTGCATTCCTGAATGGAATGCTTGAAGAAGAGGTATACATTGAAAAACCATAAGGGTTTATTGATCTAGACAAGAGGGACATGGTATGTAGACTCCACAAAGCCTTGTATGGATTAAAAAAAGCACCCCGAGCCTGGTATGAAAGACTTCATTCCTATCTAATAAGTATTGGATTTGTAAGGACTAGTGAAAATAGCAATATTTATTTGAAGGAAGATACTAATGCTAACACTTTGATTGCTGAGATATTTGTTGATGACATCATATTTGGAGGCAATGATATGCTATAAAAATCATTTGCTAATGAGATGAGCAAAGAGATTGAGATGTCTATGTTTGGAGAGGTCAATTTTTTCTTGGTCTACAGATCATGCAACTAGGTATTTTCATTAGTCAGTCAAAATATATTAAAGAGGTCCTGAAAATATTCAAGATGGAAGAATCCAAACTAGTTGGAACACTGATGGCTACTAGATGTAAGTTGACAAAGGAGGAAAAGACATCAAAGGTAAATCAGACTTTGTACATATCAATGATAGGCAAACTCATGTATGTTGTACACACTAGACCAGATATTGCACATGTAGTTAGAATAGTTGCTGGATTTTTTTCTAACCCTAGGGAATCACATATGACTGCTGTGAAAAGGATACTAAGATATCTGAAGAATGCCAAGGAATATGGCTTATGGTACAGAAGAGAAGGAAAATTTGAACTTTGGGTCTTTGCCAATGCTGATTGGGATGGAAATCTTGATGACCGGAAGAGCACAACTAGAGGATCATTCTTCATGCGTGACAGACTTGTCACTTGGATCAACAAGAAACAAGGATGCATCTCACAATCTACTACAAAATTAGAGTATGTTGTTGTTGCTACAAATTGCTCAAACATTGCATGGATCAAATAGTTACTAGAAGGTATACATATGAAGATTCTAGAACCAGTAATTATCTATTGTGATAATACAAGTGCAATTAACATTTCAAAAAATCTAGTCATGCATGCTAAAACAAAGCATATTGCAATCAAGTACCATTATTTAAGAGAACAAGTTCAGGCCAAAGAGGTTATACTTGAGTATGTGCAATCAAAGAAATAATTGGCTGATATCTTCACCAAGCCACTACCAAAGGATGCATTTGAGTACTTGAGAAAGAGACTACGGGTCAAATCCTTGTCTACTAGTCAGTAAAATGATTGAAGGCTGCATCAGCCTACATATAATCAGAACATTAGTAATGTTGATGCAAGAAAAGAGATGAACTTCAAAGCTACATCTATATAAAGACAGGTATATATCAGCACCGAGCACCAGAGCATATTGACATATTGTTGATGGATAAGGGAAATTCAAGGAATATATTATGGATGGAGAAAAAATGAGTGTTTAACATGAATATCAGATATTTGTAAAATATTTTTTTTTTCATTTCTGTCAAAGGGAGAGAGATTATCCATATTATCATATCTTTCTGGAAAGGGGAAGAGATTATCCATTATCACATAAACTCCAACAGGGAGAGAAATTGTATGGAAAGATTATACAAAGGGAGAGTTGATGACAAGAGGAAAAGACATCAAAAGAGAAAGAATAGTCAAGGGAGAGAAATTGACACAAGGAGGGAACTCAACACATCAGAATATAGAGAGCTGCAAGAATCAAATCTAAGCTAAAATAGAGCTTACCAATGGTTAGATATTTATCGGTTATCAAAACAAAAAGATCGGTAGTTTGATGAAACTCAACTATTGTATTTAATATTGTATTATAAATAGTATAGTGTGATAATATAGTATGTTTCCATCAATTCCAAAGGGAGAGATTGATGACATGTAACTGAATAAATGTTTAATAATGTTAAGTTGAAGATAATGCAAGGCATTAAATCAGTTAATGATTTGTATTGTCATTGATGTCAACCTAATATCATCTATACGTTCATGTAAATAATGCCAAAGACTTCAGAGAATCAAAGGAACCAAGGCTATGCTATCAATAATGCATACAAATCAAGTATTCACTAAGTGAAAAACAACACTGACGAAGTGCACCCGACAGACAGAGAAAAAGAACAAAGTCACAGTGATACCTGACAAAGAAATGCACAACACTACCGACGAGAAAAGTGAAGAGTAACCCAATGGAAGAAAATACTGTGTTGCCCAATGGATGGAGATAACAAAGCTAACTGGAGTCTTGTTGATGGAACTATCAGTTATCACTGACAACTAACTGCAAAGGTGACCGACGGAACAGAGAGTTTAGAAAACAACAAAATATCTAGCTGGCAGAGCTAAATATAGACTTAACTAGTTGTCTACTTTGTTTTATTCAACCAGAGATAAGTGATTGATTTAAAGTTTATTTGTACAGTTGGTAAGAAGATATCTATGAGACAAATCAGGAGTTATTCTTTAAATCTAATTGGATGGATTGTTTTTCATGCCAAGAATCAAGAATCAAGAAACAATGAATATTATGTTGATATAAGAGACAAGCTTAATTCATTTATGAATGGGATTAAGGGGAGCGAATAGAAAGAGGATGCTGAAGAGAAACTGATGAAGAACTACTTCATGCAGTGTTGATCAAACAAACTAAAGGAAGAGCTAAGGAATTCTGCAGACATCAATGAACAGTGAGCACAACATCACAGAGAAAAAAGTATGGAGCACAAAGGATTGAATTGATACATTGATCAGAGAGGTAATGTACTTAAATAGATTTGAAAATCTACAATTCAAAGTTGCAATATAAACAGGTCATAATGTTTCAGTTTAACCATTGAAGCATCAAGTCTCTTAACCGAGCAGGACTTAACAGTCTTCTATATATTGAGGTACATCTCAAGGAGTGCCAAAAAAGTTGATTCATGAAAGTAGCATTGGGTATGCCCGATGCCTATTGACAGTCTAAGAGAGAGGCTGATTCAAGGATGGCAGCATTAGATGCCTGATACTAAGTGACAACCTCTATGTATAAAATCCTCTAACAAGGTCACACCTAACAGTGTGTTTGTAACCTTTAACAGGGTTGGCTCTTAACAGGGCTCACTTAAGAAGAGTGAAAATTTGGGGTACTAGTCCCAGTGGTTTCTCCCTTAACAGGGTTTCCACGTTAAAAATCCATGTGTTATGTGTGTATGATTCATTTTCTTACTATTTTGTATCTTACATAATTCATTCTGGATTGATCGGTATACTCTGCTTATTTACTGAGCTTCGGTAAATAGTTATACTGCTTATTGGTAATCAAGAAAGAATAAGGATTGACAGAGCAAGCTGACAGACAGTTAATCATTATTAGTATTTCATGGCATGCATCTTGTAGGGACATAACAATCTGAGGTTTATTTATTGGTGGTTAAAGTTTGAAGGATAAATTTTTGAGGCCACTAATTCACCCCCCCTCCCCTCTCCGTTATTACTAACAGATAGATGTAGCATCTTCTGATTCTATCTCTCCCTTTTCTGGATAGATATGTAGTGTTAACTTTTCCAATTCTCTCCCTTAGATGGATGTTTCTTTGAATTTTTCTCTCTAGTTTTCTCTCCCTTTTATTGTTCCTCTCCTTGATGGATAGTTCTTTTCTCTCCTTTTTGATGATTATGATGGATATTTCATATCTCTTTTCCCTTTGACAGCAATATATTTCATTGAATACTTCCCTCCATATTCATTAAGTACATCTCTCCCTTTGATAGAAATGCCAAATTATATCTCTTTTCTATAATATATTCCTTGGATTTCCTCTCCATCCATACAATAAATCTAGTGTTCAGTGCAGAAAAGTACCTTTTTGTGTACTGATATATCTTTGCAGTTCGTCTCTTCACTTGCATCAACATAAATGATCTTCTGATAATTGTTGTATGCTGAATGTGGACCTCTGAATTCAACACAAACACAACATAGTCCTTACACAATCGCTCAATTCACAAAGACAAACATGAATTGTTTGTTCTGCAAATTCGATTGAGGTGACCTGTTGCCTCCTAATTAGATGTGGATGTTGAGTTTTACCCTCAGAACGAGAGCCAACAACCTGACCATTTCTAACATGGAGGATTTAAGAATGCAAGAAGAGGAGAATTGCCATTATTCTATGAGAAATCTGTAACTATTCTATGAAAAGAGATGCATTTAAACTAAGAAATTGAATTGCACTAATCTAAGAATGATTTGCAACTACTCTATGTAAGTAAAATGCAATTAAACTAGCAAAAAAGCAAATACTCTTAGTCTAGAAATGAAAAGCTTGTAATCTATG
>MU224845.1:1445303-1468588 GCA_018584345.1 Thuja plicata | reverse complement strand
GGGTGAATCAGTGGCCTCAAAAATTAATCCAATAAATCAACCCAAAACTTTATACCGTAAATATAAAACCTGTAGTTATCCTCAATCCTATAAGATGTATGCCTTGTGTGAATCTAAAATGTATATAATTCTTAGTGAATATACTATTTATCCTTTCCTTAAGATTTACCGAATAGCAGTCTATCTTTTCTTAAGCTTTACCGAAATACAGTAAATAAATTAGTGTTTACCGATCAATCATGTTTTAGTAATGTGTAAAGAAAAACATCAAAGCAATGAACCATATACACATTTGACACATATTTTTAACGTGGAAACCCTGTTAGGGGAAAAACCACTTGGGACTGGTAACCCAAAATTTTCACTCTTCTAAATTGAGCTCAATGAAGAGCCAACCCTATTAAAGGTTACAAACACACTGTTAAGTATGACCTTGTTAGAGGATTTATCACTAACAGTTTATCACTTGACCTCATATTCACTATGATGTCAACATATAAACCTTTTGATACTCCTTGGGATGTATCTCAATATATAAAGGATGGTTAAATCCTACTCTGTTAAGAGATTTTATGAATCAATGATTAAACTAAAATATTATATGATCTGTTCATAAATATAACTTAATCTTGCAGATGTTTAGATCTATTGTAATCTCATAATACCTTTCTGATCAATTTTCTCTTCAATTCCTTTGCTCCACTTCTTTCTACTCAGTGAATGTTGTTGCTCGATGTATGTAGCTTTCTTAGCTCTGTTCTTCAGCTTGTATGATCAGATCTGTATGAAGACTTCTTATCTTCACCAGAATTATCTTTATCATTCCTCTTTTTCATAATGAATTACTTGTCTCTTTATATAGATATGATTTCACCATTCTTTTCCTTCTTTTTTTCTTCATTGATCACTTCTTGATCCATAAAGCTCATCGTGCTTGCTTTATTTTTAATCCATAAAACTCTCCTTGTTTTCTGGAATAAAATATGCTTTAAATTCCCTTCTTATCTTTAGCTTTTAACTGATCGATGAAAAAAAAGTAATCAAACAGTTAACTCTATAATTAGCTCTGCCAGCTAAGTTGTTTTGTCGTATCCTAACTACAGTTCTCGTCAGTCAACACATCAGTTGTGTTCAGTAACTAGTATAGATAGCTCAGGCATCAACTTCAATTATGTTTGGTGACAACTAGAGTTAGCTCAGTAATTCTTGCATGGGTATCTCTTTCTCGGGTAACACTGTGAACTTTTGTGCTCGGGGTTCACTGTCACTCGGTGTACATGATTACCAATGATAAAAACTTTGCCTCTTCATATCTTTAAGTGTTCTAACAATATGTGTATGATAAATCATACCATATCAAGTTAACATCAATGAAAACATAATACATTAACTAATTTAATGTCTTTCATATACCTTCTACATCTCGGTGATCATCAACTTTGTCATCTTCAAACATTCAATCAGTTATAGTTCATCAGAATTCATTCTTGGATTAATATCAAAGACATGCTTTCTTCTAATAGACAAGCTAGTAGTGGATGGAAAACTAATTGGGATAATAGGATCAAAGATAACATTAGTAATATGGGGGAAAATCTCTACTTGATCAAGATAAGAAGGATGAATGGGTGTGGATACCTAACCCATCTCGAGATTATTATGTTAGATTGGCCTACCTTTTATTAGAACTATCTCTTCACTAACCTCCTCAATTTGTTTAGAATGAGGGTTGGATTCCTAAACTCATTCTCAAAATCATTTATTTATGGTGAATTATTTCTCACAATAAAACTCTCTCTATGGATAATATGAATAAAAAAGGCTTCCAATTTATCAATAAGTTCTCTCTATGTTATCAAGATAGTGAGAGTATAGACCACTTATTCTTTCACTACCCCTTAACATTGGAGGTTTGGTCTTTGGTTATGCCTTTGACTCTAGTGGATTGGTTCTTTCCTTCTTCCCTATCTCAATTCATTGATTATTCAATATTTTTCCCCTTCAAACATGTTGTAATAAGAGAGCTTTGGAGATAAATTCCTCCTATGTTCACTTGGGGTCAATGGAAGGAGCGTAACACTAGAATTTATAGAGATATTTCCAAACCAAGAAAAGAGTTATGTATGTCCATTATACATCAAATAAAAGAGAATATAAATGTTGCTTCCTTTGGGGCCTTAAAAGATATGACAAACCAGAAATAAATTAGGCTTAAACAAATCTGGCACCTTACCCAAAATATGACTAATATCAACTAGTCAAGGAAGTTAAGTAGAATGAATATGTAGTGGAGACCTAATCTGGGATGGATAAAATATAATTGTGAAGGTTTATCTAAGGGTAACTGGGGACAAGTTGGTGTTGGTGCTATTCTCAAGGATCATAAAGGAAGGCTGATTGAATGCACTGTTATGCATCTAGGCATTAAATATAATAGTTTTTTTGAAGCTAATCTTGCTTGGAAGGGCATAAAATTAGCTAAAGAGTTAGGATTTAACAAGCTTATTTTTGAAGGAGAGTCTAAATAAAAAATTAATATCTTAAAAGAAGAAGTCACGGGTCCTGGGGACATTAGAGCTCTTATGGGTGAATACCTAAGAAACCTTAAGGGATTTATGCAATTCAAAATCCAACATATCTACCGAGAAGGGAATCAATTTGTTGATTTCATTACTAATGAGGGCCTTAACATTCAAATTTAGATTCGTTGGAGGAAATATTTTATCCCACCAAATATAAATAAAATTATTTCAAATGAATTCACTTGTCATCATAAAGTTACCCTAATCACTATATTTAGTACGATGACTTTGATGATGTGGACTATTGAACAACAAAAGTGGACGTTGAGTTGGATCCTTAAGATTATATGGTTTAAGTTGACCTAGAGTTTCATTAATGGTTTAATTAGGCACCATAGTTATTATAAAGATAGTTTTTGTACTTTCATTTATGTTGAGTTGACTATTTTCCTCATCCCAATTAGATTACACCCTAGCGATCCTTATAATGGGCTCCCTTTGCTCATTAATAATTATTTCTACATATGGGAAACTCATGCAAATTATGAAATCAAGAATGTTGATTATCAAATTGGCATGTGAATTATATATTTGTTAGATCTTCACATTGTTGAGATATTTAATTTCCCTAGAAAAGTAATTATTGCCTTAAGTAATGAAGTGGCAATCCTTTTCTTCCAACATAAGTATTTTTTAACATTTGAGACTTTTATTTGGGGCCTGCCCATAAGTCAATTTCCAGAAAGTTTTCTTGGTATGGACAGTAGTATTTGACGTAAGAGAAGAATAGTTACAATTATGGGGGGGCCTTTCAAACTCTCTAAGTTGGTTAATTATGAGGCTTTGAGGAAAAATTTTGAACTTTGGGACTTATTTGTTGCCACCGGATTGGCCTCTTTATGTATGGTGATGTAGGATTACAATGGCACACTTACCTCCAAATTTATTAATTCTTGTTATGGTAGTAAGGTTAAGGTTGGAAGTCTGAATTTTATTTTTTCTCTTCAAATCATCGTGGAGGCCTCGAGTTTGGATAACTTAGGGATGAGAGTTGCAAAGAAAATATCAGGCAACAACCAAAGATTTATTAACAAATTCCCTGAGAATGGAAAACATTTCAAAAGGTTTCAAAATGACTATGACAGGTTAGACCTTCCTCCCCCATATTCCCTTATGAACCTTCATATCATGTGTTACTTTAATTTGGGGGTAGGTTCATGGTTGTACATGGTTATCATTTTCCTTTTTCTGAATCATGCTAGACATCGGGAAGAGATTAATATCCCCTTTTTTATTTTCGCATCCCTACAACAAAGCATAGAGGGTGGATCTTATCCTCTTCTTCACCAAGACCTTCTTATAATGTCCCTTTACAAATATGCTCTAGATATGGACCCTCATGGTAACCCTTTTCCTCTTGAACATCAAGTAGGTCCTCCTTCATTGGCTCTTACAAGTTCCTATTGTGGGTCCTAGGAAGCTTACCATGGCTAAAGCCCCTACCAATCAACCTACTGCTCATGGAAAGAAAAAAAAAAAAGAAATATAAAAAATCCTCCCACTCAACCTATTAATGAACTCTTGGAAATCACCCTAGAAAAAAAGAAAAACCCCTGTTGACTCCCCTAATCCCTCAAAGAAGAAGCATAATAAATCCTCTTCCAATAAGGGGGTTACTATTACAATTCAGGAGGACAATGAGGATAACAAAGATGACAGGGCTAGAAATGTCAAAATTGAAGAGATGGCCTGTAGGTCGGGAAGTAGAAGGCCAACTAAACTGACCAAAAACATGGTTGAACCTCCCTCAAAAGGGAATAATTTTTTTTTAAAGGAAGAGGAAATCTCATGTCATGAGAATTGTGAAGATGAGGATGATAGTAGGGATGATTTTTATGAGGGGGACGAAGATCAGGAAGAGCATGACACAAATTCTCTTAATATTTCATAAGACTGGGATATTTCATTACAAAATTAGGAGATTGGGAACCCCAAAAATGATGATATTGTGGCATCCCTTGATGTTGAGGAGGGAATCCAGATATGTAGGTTTTAGACAAAGGGGACACTTCCCAGGCTGGCTCCTTAGTGGGAATTATTGAGAGGCTCAACCAATTTTTTTTTTAAAAGGATGAATGATAAATGCCTTGTAATTGACAAAACCCTATTTTCTCTCATCCATATTACTGACGGTATCATGAACAAGTTTGTGATGGTCATTACCACTAGAAATTCAAAGATTAAGAAGTAGCTAAAGAAGGCGGGTAGCAATACTAGAGCAACAAATGGTCATTTGTAGAAAGCAAAGTTGGAAACCTGGATAGCTATGCTTCATGTGCTAGAAAAGGATTGGAGCCTAATTGAGGCTCTTTAAATAATTATAAATAATTCTTTATTTGTCTCTAGTTGGGTCTTGTTAGTAGCTCCTTAAGGGAGCTTCTTATCTATTTTAAAACTTTTATGTGGATTGCTAGTATAGTTTTAGATGTTAATATCTTAAAGTACTATTATGGTATGTTACTTAGAATAGTGTTAGAATATGGTAGTTCTATAGAAACTTGGTTTTGTCTCTATAGGTGGTTAGATATTATGGGTTGGTAATCATTTTTTGGTGGTTTTGTTAGTTTTATTGTTTGGGGACCCTCATTGAGTTTTATTGTTTTTGGTTGTTGTTTCCTCTATGTTGTCTTGTGTTTTTTAAGCGATCAGGGGCCTTTCCCTTTTTATCTAATCAAAACCATTTTATTGTGGTAGATTATCATTTACAACATTGTTGATTCATTTTTCAAAGCATTTTCCATCCTTGATCAAGTCATTCTTGAAATTATATCCTTATGATTAAATCATGATCATGATCCCATATCTTTAAATTTAACTTTGATTATTATTTTTCATTTTTTTGAATCCTGTAAAATATTTCTATTACATATCAACCAACATGTCAAAGGTTATAAATTTTATGTCCATGGATTACGTATAAATGCATCATCTTACATCATTTGACTAGTCAAATAACATCATGGGAAATTATCAAATAAAAATACATTCACATATTTGTCACTCAACTGTGAAGGTCCAAATATTGACTACCCTTTCTACTTTAGCACCTAACACCTTTATTCATTTATATTTGCATTCATGTTAAAATAGCCTCAAAGTTTGAGTGCTAGTAAGGAAGTATGTTTCTCTTCCTCAATATTATAGTAATTATGTTGGGATGAGGTATTGTACACTTTGCAAAATGTTTTAAAAAATTATTTATTATTATGTGTGTGGTGTACCTAGGGGAACCTAGATGGATGTGCACACTAGGAGTTAACATTCTTCCGACCACATTATGTGTTGTATTGTGCACTCAGAATATATCTAATATGTCTCGTATTGGGATAATGTATTAAATTTAATATTAGGGAAACCTTAAAATGAAGAGAAAAATTAGAACCCAGTATTAAATGTGGGGGAAATGGTTTTGTGAAATCATGGTTTTACTTTACAACTTGGTTGTATTTGTGGGAGCTAGATTCTATATAAGCACATGTTTAGTGGTTATGGTTGGTTGGTTGGGTGCGATATCATTATTGAGTCTTTCTTGGAGTGTATATCTAAAATATGACATGGGATGTGTGGATTCATTCTTGGACACATGCAGAATGCATTAAAGGACTTGATGTTTCAATAGTATTCATTGTAAGTGTATAAGTAATTTGTATTGATTTATTTTTTAATAAGAAGATCCAATGTGGATTCTTTTGGAGGATGGTTTTTCTCCCTCATGAGTGATTATCAAGGGTATATATTGTGTTATCTTGCGATTTGTTTATTTTATCTTGGTATAATGGTTATTCTCTAAGCTTCTATA
This sequence comes from Thuja plicata, assembly GCA_018584345.1. NCBI lineage: Eukaryota > Viridiplantae > Streptophyta > Pinopsida > Cupressales > Cupressaceae > Thuja > Thuja plicata. The sequence goes on along the minus strand of MU224845.1, from coordinate 1,462,207 downwards.
CATTCTTTTCTCTCATGGATTTTGTAGGAACATGATTAAATTGAACTAGATAGGATTATTATTTCCTAAAAAATTAAAATGGTGCTTCTTAGCACCACCTAATTTATATTTGCATGGATATACATTAGACAAAACTCTTGTTATGATTAAGTAATACTGAGAGGGGGGGTGATTCAATATTACAGCACTTAAAATAAAGTTTAAACCAATTTAGTGTAAACCATAAGCATACTGAAATCAAAAGAACATAAATAAATAACACGGTACTCATGACACCATTATTTATTTTTGAGGAAACCCTAACCAAGGGAAAACCCCGGTGGGGATGGTACCCACAAGCATGCACTAAAGTATAATGTCCCTGTTAGGAGACCTAGCCCTGTTAGGAGCTGAATATTACATAGTACAATTCCTTGTTAGAGGAATACAACCCTGTTAAAGGTATACAATACCCTGTTAGGAGCCAACTAATCTTACAGCTCTTTCAATATACTTATGTTACAAAGTGTTCTCAGTAATGAACAAAACAAGAATCTTCAATGCTTAGATAGTTCCAGTCATATCTCTTTAATGATATATGTAAACCCTCTGCTCTGCTATTCACATCTCTTATATCACATATTCCATCAGTACATCAATTCATATTACATAGTCGGCTCTCAATACAAAATACAATTAATAATATAAATATCAAATACATAGTCAGAGCTCTTACATAATAAAAATATAGATTATAAAAAATCATAATCTATCATAGATTACCAAGAATCCATGTCATACTCCCCAAATCATCACTTCAGTTCAACTGCTTTGTATCATTGTTCTGTTGTTTTTTCCTGTCTTCATTTCAGTGTAACTCTCTGTAAACTTTACCAAAATAAAATCAATCTTAGATGTAGGTTGTACATACCCCATAGTATCTCTCTCTAAGATTTCTCATCTTAACTTCTCAATATCTATCTTTGATACCCAAAATACCTTTGCATTTCTGCTCTGTACTTAGTCGATTCCAGAATAGAATCACCAAAACTTAACTCCAGATCAATCGATCAATATGCCATATGTATTTCCATAAATGAAAACCCAAAAGTGAATCATATCACACAAAATTGATCACTTTCCAACAATCTCTCCCTTTGGCATTGATGGCAACACTTAACAAAAATTGACTAAGTGTTCCAACAAAAACAAAAATTGTTTCCTCTTTATTTCTTTTTCTTCTCCCTTATTCACTTTACCTCTTCTCTCTTCTCCTATAATAATTTTTCTTTTTCTCATATAATATTATGTTTTTTTTTGTTCTTCTTAACATGTTTCCCTTCCACAAGAATGATTCTAGTATTGTCCAATCCAGTAATCTCATGTATCAATTCACTACATATCTTCACAGGTTGTTCACCTATCCAAATAAACGGGTCATGTACTTTGCTCAACAATATCTTAAAGCATTCTTCTTCGTTGAATTCGTGTAAATCTAGAATTTTCATAATGTTTAACTCATTAACATGTTTGAATCCATCTCTCATAATGTCATTATCAGTCATGTATTCCATTTCAGTAGAAATTTCATCAATACCCAGTATGTCATACTTGCAATGAATATATGCCATAATGTCTTTAACATGAAAGACGTCATGAGGTGTTTGGGAAAATGCTCCTTGAGGATCTTCTTCATAGGATTTAAAAGGATGCTTCTTAAATTTATATCTAGGTCTCTCCATAACATCAAATATCACAAGTGCATCCATAGTTTATGTATAAGTAGATGATGTAGATACCTTTCACACGTTGAATTTTGAGTGTTCTCTTCGATCGATCACGCAAGGTAATTGCTAGATGGTCTGAATCTCTTTTCTCTCTAATCTCCTTAGGTTGCTTCTCGTCAAATGGTAAGGAAATAGATAACCATTCGGTGCTTTATACGATGTTAAGTTATAAAATTTCACATTACTCAATGTTGTCGAGTCAGTCATAAATCTCGTGATCAAAATATATACATCGTCTGATGTTGCAATCTTAAATATAAGTTCCATGATATTGGTCACGATCACACCTAAGCTCGCTAGAGCTCACTCTTCAAAATAAGGGGCGGGATATATTTTGATATCTTAATCCAATGCTCCCCCTAAGGCCATGATCGGCCAATTAGGTCAATTCTTCTTTGTTATCATCAGCTGAAGATCTAGTAGCATCTACGGTCTCTCCCTGAACCAATATCTCACTTGTCTCTTTGATCTTCCATATCTTTCCACTGTTGTTATCCTCTTCTTTCCTGAAACAACTGTTAATATCACTCTTCAATTCTGCAGTACTCTTACCAATATCATTGTCATTCTTCTGTGTATTCTTAGGAGGTGGTACTCTTTTGTTTTTTACTCCATTATACCTACAAAACTTTTCTATATGGCCTGGATTGTTGCATTTGTAACATATAGGAGGTCTTTTGTCCTGATTTACTTGCAGCTTACAAAACTTTTCAATGTGTTTAATGTTATTGCATCTGTAACATGTAGGTTTCATTGTATGTTCTCCTCTACTATCTTGTCTATATCCAGATTGATTTAGTTTCATGTATTTTGCCTTCTTATGCCCATATGCATTACAGTTAAAACAATAACCAGAAAAAGTCTTAAAAGGGGCATTACCTCTGCAGTCTCTTTTCATGTGTCCAAACTTGTTACAACCAAAACATCTACCTCTGAAAGGTCTGATCTGTTCTTTAGGTTCTTCAAGAGTAGGTTTTTTTGCAACAATCTTTGCATCTGGTTTCTCTTCTTGATTCTTGGAACATTAAGCTTCATTGAATCCAATACTAGTCATATCACCTTTAGGTTTTTGTCTGTCTCTTTTTTCATCAATCAAGTCACTGCTCATGTGTAGTTTCTCAATGTGTTTCTTTGTCTCAACAAGTTCATCTTATATGATCTGATTGTATTTCTCCAATTCTAGATACTTGTTCTTGTAATGGTCAGCCTCATTCTTCATTTGTTCCATCAAAGCATTTGCATTTTTTAAAGCTTCTTCAATCTTGTTTTTAGCGTCCTTTTCAAATTGAATTTCTTTAGCAATGGCTTCATTCTCAAGCTTCAGAGTGTCATTCTCTTCTTCAAGTTGCTACATCTGATCTGAATTATCATTGTCTAAATCTTCTTTTATCTGAACCACAAGTTCTTGTCTCTGATTTCTGGAAAGTTCAAGTTGTTCTTTTAGTTTCTTTATGAATCCATCTTTTCTCCTTAATTTGAATCTCATGTCATCATTTTCTATTTTTTCCTTATCAAGGTCTTCAAGTGTAGCTTCAAAGTTTTCTTGCAAACTATCTAAATCCATTCTAATCTCCCTTCAGTTGTTAAGCTTTCTCTCCAAGGGCCAAAAGCTCTGATACTAATTTTAGGATTAAGTAATACTGAGAGGGGGTGAATCAGTATTACAGCACTTAAAATAAACTTTAAACCAATTCAATGTAAACCATACGCATACTGAAATCAAAGGAACATAAATAAATAACATAGTACTCATGACACCATTATTTGTTGTCGAGGAAACCCTGGCCAAGGGAAAACCCCGGTGGGGATGGTACCCACAAGCATGCACTAAAGTATAATGTCTGTATTAGGAGACCTAGCCCTGTTAGGAGCTAAATATTACATAGTACAATTCCTTGTAAGAAGAATACAACCCTGTTAAAGGCATACAACACCAGGCTGTTAGGGGCCAACTGAGCTTACAGCTCTTACAATATACTTTTCTTACAAAGTGTTCTCAGTAATGAACAAAACAAGCATCTTCAATGCTTAGATAGTTCCAGTCATATCTCTTCAATGATCTCTATCAACCCTCTACTCTTCCATTCGCGTCTCTTAGATCACATATTTCATCAATACATCAATTCATACTTCGCTCTTCAAAATGTTCTCATATATATATATATATATATATATATATATATATACCAAGTCGGCTCTCTTAACCAAATATTACATAGTCGGCTCTCAATACAAAATACAATTAATAATGTAAATATCAAATACATAGTCAGTGCTCTTACATAATCCAAATATAGAATATCAACAATCATAATCTATCTTAGCTTGCTGGGAGTCCACGTCATACTCCTCAAATCATCGCTTCAGTTCAACTGCTCTGTATCACTATTATGTTGTTGTCGCATGTCTTCATTTCACTGTAACTCTCTGTAAACTTTACCAAAATCAAATCGATCTTAGATGTAGGTCGTACATACCCCATAGTATCTCCCTCTAAGCTCGCTCGTCATAACTTGTCGATCTCGATCTTCGATACCCAAAATACCTCTGTATTTATGCTCTATACTTAGTCGATTCCATAATAGAATCACCAAAACTTAACTCCAGATCAATCGATCAATATGCCATGTGTTGCCATAAATGGCAACCAAAAAGTGAATCATATCACACAAAATTGATCACTTGCCAACAACTCTTCTATAGGTTCCAAAGGTCTCTCTCTCTCTCTCTCTCTCTCTCTCTCTCTCTCTCTCTCTCTCTCTCTCTCTCTCTAAACATGCCACTTGTTCTAGATAATAAGAGCACAATTATGTTTTACAATATCAAACTCTTAGTTCTTAAGCCCCTAACATCAAGTCCCATTATAATTTCTCATATATGTATCTTGATCATTGTGTAATAATAATCAACATCCAGTTTATGTTTATTCAAAGAATTGTTTATTACATTTCATTAACTTTTATCACATCTTAAATTTATTTAGCTCACATTAATTATTTACACTTAACTCTTTAATTTATTAAAATATGTAGTAACTTGCTCCATTTACATTTGTAAGAAGGAACCAATAGTAAAAGTTGACCATTTCCACATCTCATTATCTATAATAATAATAATAATAATAATAATAATTTGAAAGTTTTGTTATGCCAAAGATGATTCACTTCAATATCTACTAAAGATCGTATTACTTCATTATTTATTTTCATAACCCAAACAATCCACAAGACCAAAACTTATAGAAAAATACACCAACTCACCAAGAGTTGATGAAAATACTCCAACCATTACTTTGCTTACACTTTTTTCTCTGATTCTATTCTTCTCTCTCATACATGACATAATTTTCACTCTTTTATTCTAAGACTTTCAAAGTCCACGTTTGTATTGTTAACATTAGATTTACTTCACATTTTTGCTTGGGTCAATTAGGCCTGCCACCCACCGACCAGAAGTCCACAAGGGCAGACGTATTCCCTTACGTGATGGGATGACGAAGGTAGCGTGTGGCATTGGATAACGTATTAGTTGAGGAAGGTAGCGTATGGAATTGGAAAAAGAAAAGTAGCAGCGAAAGACAGCCATAGTTGAGGAAGGTAGCGTGTGGAATAGGAAAAAGAAAAGTAGCAGCGAAAGACAGCCATAGATTTAATCACAAGGAAGAAAGATAACATGTGAACCACCGGCTGGAATAGCGGGTTGTCAAAGAGTACTTGGACTTCATGCCTTTCCTTTTACTTTTCGTCTATTGCAGATGAGCTTATTAAATCAAGAAATGTCAGAGTGATAGAAAACAGCAGACAAAGTCACGATTGCCTTTTGTTAGACGTTTCCTCCAAACCCCTTTATTTCTTCATATATAAATTATGTATGTATGAGCTTTTCGATCTGTGGATAACTTGGATTCTGATTGTAAAGGGGTTTGTTAACTTTTTTGTTATGTATTGAATAGAATTCAACTGCCCCAATTGTACAAAGAATACAATACCTTTCCTTCCACCCATTCTTCTTTATGAATTCCAAATGCCCAGAGCAGAAGTCTCAGAAGAAGAGGAAGTCTCAAAGTGATGGAGAAAGGGAAGGAAAAACACCCACAACCACAGATGACATTGGCGATGAAGTCCAGGCCTTTTTCACTTTGGTGGACAGAATTCAAGCAGTGGGTAAGCTTTTGAAAAAGAAAAGATTTTATTTTTCTTCTGCAACGGAGGTTTCTACGTCTGTAAATGTGGATAGCAGTGCCATGCAACGTAAATCTGCATGGAAGCCATCGTTTGAGTGGGAGGACTTTTCTTACTTGACAGGGAAAGAATCAGATATTGTTAGAACTGATAAATCAGATATTATCAGAACTGATAAAGATATTAGAACTGATAAATCAAATCAGCTGAGAAGCTTTGATCTGAATGTAGAGGCCAGCTCAGAATAGCATTGATTTACTAATATCAGATTATCACAATCTGTTTTTATATTTCTATTTCTAGATTAGACTGTCTAATAGTTTATGAATTAGACTGTCTAATAGTTTATGATTATGAATTAGACCTTGTAATAGTTTTGAATCAACATTTCAGAGTATGTTGAGATGTAAATGTAAGATCAAATAGAAGTACATATGATTGTTTTATTACTATGTTGTTTTCTGATTTGGAGATACATTATATACTTAACTTTCTATATAACTATCAGATGTTAAACCAACAAAGATGTTCTACCTCTATGTGTTTTTATTGAGATCACCTCATGGAACAATTTATTTTTTCTGTTTTGTGAGATGTCAGTTGAGGTTCCTCTTGCTGTCTGCCCAAGCTGATTCATTTCCATATTGCAGGGATATTATTTTATGTGTTAGATTGTAGTAGTTTAATGATTATGAGTTAGGTTACTTTATGATTTCTATTGGATTGTCCAGAGTTTGTTCTTAGGTAGTTAGAAATGTTCAAAGAGTGAAAGTCTTTATAATGGTCATGAATAATGAATGTTAACAATCATATGAATATAAAGAATATTGACAATCATTTTATACATGTGTTTGAATGTTTCTTTTATATTGTTTTGTAAATTTAAATTTTTATTATTTTTTTAATTTGATTTTGAAGTCTACAAGTATATTATAGCAATTGAAAAAGTGGAAAGAGGATAAAGAAATTGAATATTCTTGTAAGTGGAAGGGCTAAGAAGTTTTTACCACAATTTTTTTGAGATTGAAGATGATATATTTTATATATAAGTATTTGCTCATGCATATGAAACTTTAAAAGATATGTCAAATTCAAATCATAAAGTAATTTTTAGTGGTCATTATGACTAAAAATGTTCGACGAAAAATCTCATGGAGAACAATTCTTACCTAGAAAGGCAGCTAAATTTTTAAGGGGAAAAAGAAATCAGTTCTAAAGGAAAAAGAAAACTTATGTCATAAAATTAGGATGCAAAATTCTATGATTTTTATATAATAGTAAAAATGAAGTTTGTATCAAACATTGGACTTGTGTTTGGGCAAGAAAAAATCACTTGGAATAGTTGTTAGGTCAACGATGTTTGTTAATGGTAACCTAAGTTATTGTAGAGAGGTAGACAAAATACAAAATTCAAGAGCATAGAAGTTCAGGGTTTAAAGGCCAAGGATATAATAGAATTCATATCATTTATCAAAGATCAAGGGATGGGTGTAGAGCTTAATTCACGTCACAAACAAAAAAATGATATTATCTTTGCACCAGTGATTCCAAAAAGATACATAAAGAGAAATATCAAGAGTTGGGGATCAAGTACATAAAAGAAATTCATCCAATAAGGCATCCAAATAAAGGTAGATCCAAACTCACAAACCCAACAAGATGACATGGTGCAAATATCAAGGATCAAGAGTTGGCAGTACTTTATAACTCATGTCAAAAGGTAAGTGGACAAAAGGATGACTAAAATCACGACTTTGAAGAATAACATAGTGTGGAAAAGAGAATTCACCACCCTCGAGATTGATAAAACCTCAAGGGACAAATTGGCCAAATGTCACCTCACGTCTACTAGCACTTTGGTGAGCTAGGGAGATTATATTAAGTTGAGAGGCAATTAGAGTTAAAAATGAATGTAAAATGATACAAATAGAAATAACTCATTGATATAAGTTGCTAAAAATACTTAAGACTACGAGAAATAAAAAAAGTAGACAACCAAGACCAACTAGTAATCTCTATTAGTTCTCTATCCAAGACACATATGTGATTCAAAGACTACAATGTGGATGCATGATGTCAGTGTGGCTTGCATGTGTCTTGTACAAATAGGGTATAGAGATCTGTACCAAGAAGGTACAAGGCAGAAAACAAATCTACCAAAATAGAAAGTGCATGCTACAAGAAACTAACAAAAAGTTATATTGAAGATAAAAATAACTATTTTAAGTACAAAAGAATAAAAAGAAGAGATCTTACAACCCCTTTGAGAGCCTCCCGAGATGTTTCTTTGTTATAATCCTTGAACTTGCACACACAACACTAAGAAAAATGTTGGGGTTGTTTATTTAAGAGGCCTGGCAAATTCAAACCATCATTTTGGTGTTTCCATCTCCACAAATAGAAAAGATAGAGATATGATAAATGATAATCTGATAAATGATATAATGATAATAGATAATAATAATTAAGAACATTGTGTGTGTGTGTGTGTGTGTGTTCCAATAATAGAATGGTGTGTACTGAGAGGGGAGGGGTGAATTAGTACCCTTAAAATTTTGTATCAATTAACCCTTAATCCTTTAGTAATCAATTCCTTGCATTACCGACCATAGGCACTATTCTATCTTTGTGGATGTAATATCAAATCATAAACTTAATTTGTATGTAAATATTCATAGAAACATTCATGAAATGTAATGAAACATGACACATGACACAAGAATTGGTAACGCAGAAAACCCCTGTTAGAAGGTAAAAATTGTAGTGGGGATGAAACCCACAAAGCTTCACTATTTGCAGAATGGAAGGTGTTGGTTAAGGCTACAAGTTTGATCACTTCTAATGATCTTACCCTGTTAGGAGTAACATTTTAGACTAGGTAGGTCTACTCGGTTAAGAGATTTAGATTGTTAAATCCACCTTCTTAAAGGATTTCTTCTATTTGCTACACTTGTTAGAATGTAGCCAAAAATACTTGTTGACCTAATAAAATGTAATCCTGAGTTACTGAGTATAGATCCTTTAAGTTCACAATATGATGTATCACCTATAGTTATTGATTAATACCTTTGTTCGGCTCAGTAGCCTTGAATCTTGTTCTTTATAACTGATTTCATCTTTTGTTATCCTTCTGCATAAAACTCTGTATCTGGTCCATAGATGTACTCTTCGGCTATAATCATCATCACATCATCTTGTTCTGATTGATTACACATCTATTTATACAATGAATTGACCTAAATAGGTTTCCCGCATAACTATAAAAAACTCTATGATCAAAGGTTTACAACTTGACCTTGATCTTGTTGATATTAATGGGAAGTATGTACTGAGAGGGGAGGGGTGAATCAGTACCTCTAAAAATTTTGTATCCCTTTTATCAATTAACCTTTGTAATCAATTGTATATCCATTCAATTTGATGTATACTATCTTGATGTGAGTTATATCAATTCATAACATTAACATACATGTGAACATTCATGAAAGTAAATTGACACATAACACAAGATATGATATCACAGAAAACTCCTGTGAGGAAGTAAAAATTGCGGTGGGGATGGCACCCACAAAATCTTCACTATCTGCAGAGTGGAAGGGGACGATTAAGGTTTACAATTTGATCACTTCTGATGATCTACCCAGTTAGGAGTATCGATGGAAACATCTTAAATTCTACTTTGTTAAGAGCTTTAGCAACACTTTTGAGTGTGCACTTGTTTAAGAAATTTGTTGTTGGACTGTTAAATCCACCTTCTTTGAAAGGATTTTTACACTTTGCTCCAATTGTTAGAATGATAGTAAATTACAAATTGACCTGGTAAATGCAATCTCCTATTGCTGATACAGATCCAATTTAGTTTACATAAAAATATTATCACCTAATTGTGATTGAATAATACCTTTGATTCTTGGTATGCTTTGTTCTTGGTTCTTGCTAACCAAATTCACCTTTTGTTGTTCATGTTCTTGAAACTCTCATTCTGATCCATAGATGTGCTTGTTTTATTCATTCATGTTCTCATCTCTCTTCACATCGATTTTCATCCATAAATAATGAATGAATGCATCATCTATTTATAGATGGATTGACTTCATCAAGTTTCGATAAAAACAATGTTAACTCTAAGACCAGGTTTACAACTTATACCTAGATCTCCTAGTCTATGTGTTTTAAATCAGTTACACTAATTAAAACACTTACATTCATGTACCTTATCCCTAAAGAAATGGATTTAAAACAAATAGATATCATATAAATAGAATACACTTGCTTTATCTGACGGGATGTCAGATCCACTTTTTGTGGGCTACAACTGACTTTCGGTTCTATCTGTCGGTCATGCTTGACTATCCTTCAATTTTGTTTTGTCAGTTGCACTTTAACTGTCTTTTCGGTCTGCAATGTATCTTGCATATCGGGTTCCTCCATCAGCTCCACTTTATCTTTCTACTTTGTGATTTCAGTTTACACACTAAGTTGTGCTGTCATTTCTCTTTACACTTTGTCATCTTTGGTGATCTCTTAATATCTGATCTTCAGTTTTCTCAATCCTATTTTTTGGTGTATGCTTACCGAAAGTGTAGTTTGCATACTAATGGAAAATTAATGTCATCAATCTCCCTCTTTGACATTAGTATCAAAAACTGATATGTTCAAAATACTAACAAAATGTTACTTGTTTATACAACATATATAATCCTTAGTCATTTAATGACTCCCCCTATGTATATATGTCGGTATATCTATACATATGATGTATTTCCTTCTACATATCATTTTCTCATATGAATATACATATACATATCTACAATTTTCTCATCTGAATGAATGAATGAATACATATCATTTTCTCTTTTTGTATTTTGTACTCATCATTTTCCCCCTTTTTTGATATTAAGGGAAAAGGTCTTTACCTTAGAGCTTATCAAAAATGTGGGAGTGTGAATACTTCATGTCTTCCATCATTTTCTCTCATTGTTCTTTGAGGTTCTCCAGATCCATGTGCTTGAGTGTGATCTTTGAGTGCATGTTATAGATGTTGTCTGCTACAGACATCTCGAGAGTTGCTATCAGTTGCCTTGCTGAACTGCTGTGTTGTTGGAGTAGTGTAAGGTTTGGCATAAGTTGAGCTTGGAGCTTGGTTACTTCTTCCCTAAAGTGTGTTTCTGCCTCCCACAACTCTTGCCTTAACCTTTTAATCTCTATGATCTTCTCATAATGCAATTTGACTGCATTGTCTCCATCGAAGGTTAAGCTTTGTTCACTATTTGCTAGATCTGTATCCAACTTTGCAATGTTTTCACTATTCTCTTTAGTGAACTTGTCTATTGTGCTCAATGTTTGAATCAATTTTATAGCTTTAGATATGATTGGATCTAATTCAGTGATGAATTATGATCGATTTACCTTATTTACTGCCACTTCTTGGCTAATGTTCTCAATGAGCTTATTTTGGTACTTCATCTCGGCTCTCTCCTCTATTTCCTTCTCAGCATCAATATTCTGAGTTGTAATTACGTCGGTTAGAGTAGCCAATTGATCAAGTATTGGCTTTATTTTCTCAATATCAACATCAGGTACAATTTGATGTAATATGTCCCATGTTGTTTCCAGTACCATGGAGTCCCTGTCTTGTTTCTTCACCTTCTCCTGCAATGCATTCCTTTGGCATATTTTTCCATATTCCTATAATGCTTCAAAGTCAAGTGTAGATGAGTTACACTTCAGTATTTCTATAATTTCATCCAATCTGACCTCTAACTTGTTCTTCTTTGATTTCTTCTTCTTCTTTTGAGAATCACTAGAATGTAAAACCATTGCCAATTTCTCTGCCTTCTTTGTTGTGCTCGATGAAGTGACCTGTTGTGCTTCTCTCTACTTCTTGGCATTAGTTTCAGCTTGTTGGGTGTCTTCAGACGTCTCCATGTTCACCTTAACATCATTGGTAGCATGCTTTTCAGTTTCCTCAAGAGTACCATCTTTAGGTTTGTCTCCTTCATTGGTGTCCTTTGCTTCATCATTCTTGGTTTCTGCATTCTTATCTTGAGTATCTGCATCCTTTTCTTTATCTCCTCCGGTACCCTTAGTGTTGGTTACATCTTGAGTATCTCTGATGTCTTTCTGACCATCGGTGTTGTCCTTGTTTGCCTCTTCCCCTACATCCTTGGGAGTATCCTTCTCTGGTGACTTGCTTGATTCTTGCAGGATATTGATAGCTTGTATCAATATTGGCATATTGCCTAGAATATTCACTTGTGCAGTATCAACATTTGTGTCATGTTCATCAGTTTTTTCCTTTGCAACAGTGACATCTTCATCCTTATTCACTTCCTCTGCTGGGTCATCGATAATGTCTATGACATTAGTATCCACAATGTTGTAATTTTTGGTACCTGGTCATGATTCATCTACAACATCTGCAGTCTTGTTGCCAATTGTATCATCTTCTTCTTTATCTAACTCAATAGATGTTTCATCTTGAGTTGCCTTATCAACATCTTGATTTTGAAGGTCTTTGTCCAGAATTTCCTCCTCTGTAGGTCTGTTCATTATCTTGCACCATTTCTTATGGTTGTCCTTCTCAATCTCTATAATCTTTCCTTCAAGGAATTTGTATGCTCTCAGCTTCGATGAGAACTCCTTTTTGTACTTCTCCATCATTTCATCTATTTCTACCTTCTTTGATTCAAGTGGCATGAGAGAAACAAGTACTATCTCTCTCTCTTATTTCCTTCTCATTCTTCAAAGAATATGTCCAACAAGAGTATAATCTATCCAAGAGTTCCCTTGGTACATAACTGCCTTCAAACTGAATCGGTACATATTTAAATTTGTACATTTTGGCTATGATGGCATCCTCTACTTTATTCTAATCTTCTGGGTCTAACTTCAACCATCTTCTGATCTTTAAATCTGATATAGATCCAAAGTTTTCAATAGATTTGCATGTCATCAATAAATTCAGGAGGTGTTACCTTGACATTCTATGCTTCTACAGCTTCATCCTGCTCGGTGTCTTCTATATCCTCTCAAGTTCTTATGAATTTCCTTCCTTTCTTTTTTTTCCCTCTCTTCGGTGTGGGAGCTTTCCTCTTGTAAGTCCTGACCTTTCCTTTCTTTAGAGGTGAAGGAGTAGAATCCTTTGATGTTTTTCTTCTTGTCCTAGAAGTAGTTGTTGTCCTTGGCCTTTTAGTTGGTGGTGCAGGTAGTGAATCTGACTCTGTTTCCTCAGAGTCATCCTTTCCTCCATCTTTACCGATAGATAATTGTTCTTCGGTTTCTTCCTCCTATTCAACTTCTTCATTCTGTTCAGCTTTTTCCTTGGTTGCTGGCAGTATCTTCTTCAAATTCTTCACCATTTTTTCTTTCTTCCTGACAACTTTTTAAACCACTAGGCCAGATTTTATTCTTGTCTTGGACTCTTCATATGTTCCAAATTACAGTTGTTTCTTGTCCAATGGTTCATTGATCAAGGCATCAATTGCCTTAGTTGCAAGATAAATGTTGATCTCATGCTCTAATGGTTGCAACCATGTTGTCCTTGGTACAACAGGCTTAATGTATGTATTTTCTGTATCAACCTTGAAGCATATCTCATCCTTATATTTTTCAATGAGTTGCTCGGGGATTCTTACACTCTTTTTCATTCAGTCTTTGGTTACATTGAAGTATTCATCCATGACTATCTCAAATTTATCTCCCAGTGTAGCTATATGCTCACTGATTTTCATGGTGACCAATTTTGTGTTGTCCCATTTAACATCTCCTACTGATGGGAATGTTTCTTGAAAATAAAAGAAGAAACACATTATTAGTGAGCCAAACTTACAAGTTTTTTACTGTGCATTCCTGATAGTCTTTAGATTGTCTTTCAACTGATTCAAGAGTATTTCAGATAAGTCCAATTGTGTTCCCTTCTTCACAATTTTGAACACTATGTCCACTGCACCTGATGCTATGATGTTCAATCTGCTTGCTTGGAAGAACTTATAGCCTAGAACACATGCACCAAACTTGATCTCATCATCAGTTATTGTGGTAACTTTCAGTCCTCTACCATCCCATTTGGCTCCTATCATTTTATCGGTCTCGGCCTTTGGTGGATGCTTTAGTGCCTTAAATTTCTCAGTTATGGGGTAACCGGTGACCGCATGAATGACGTCTCGAGTTATTACCTTGGAATCATCAAGCCATAGCTTGTTGTTATGCTTTCAACTTAGCACTAACCGTATCCATTTAGTTTTGAAAACCTTCGGGAACATTAGGGCATTGGTGAGCCCTTTCACTTCAATATGTTTAGTGTTCCATCTTCGTTGCATGACTTCTTATAACATTCTTCAACCTCTGAAGTTCCTATCTCTACAATCTTGTAGTGTATGAAAGATTGAACATCTTCCACAAGTAAAACCCTAGCTGGAATGCGTGAAAATGCTCCAGCGTCATCAAGTTGTGAGGCAACCTTAGGTTGGATGTTGTAATTAGGTTCCTCACACACCAAATTCTTAATGAGGTTGAACTCATCTTTCTTTGTGTTCTTAGATTTCAAGGTTCTTGATGTCGAGGCAATTTTCAAATTTAGGGCTTCCTGCGTGATGCATAAAAATAGAGTTGTCAGTCTCATAGAAATTAGTGTTTCTACTTGCAAAGATTTATGATATGCTTGGGAGTTCTGGTGGTTGAGTTTTGGTCGCTCTGTAACTTAGTTTCTTTCTGCTCAAGAATCACCTTGGTCGCTCTACTCTAGGCGTCGTGACAAATGAGTCATTTTGTTGCCCTATTTATAGGTGTTGCCCTAAAATGCATGCCATAAATGCTTACCAACTCCTCAGTGTATGAAGACTGAGTTTGTCAGTGAAGATTTCACTTTCCTTTGGTGACACTTATAACGTTTCAGAGCAGTCATTGTTCACTTTATTTTACCGATAGGTTTCAGTATCACTAACAAATTGTTCATTTTCTTGTTTACCGACGAGGCTCAGTTTATACTTGGAAAATTTGCTTTTAACCAATGCTTCTCGATAAGTGTAGGAAGTCTTAGTTTTGAGTGTATACCGACGGGTTTTGGTATATATGCTCGAAAGCATAGTTATCACATATTTTAACAAGTAATACCATGATGCATCTTCCTTATGCTAATTTGACATTTATATCAACATACTATGGAGTTGATGTAAAATGATAGCTTGGGGTAATGTAGTTCCATACTTACTTGTTCTGCTTAGGTGGGGGTGGTGATGTCACCAGATCCATTGGATGGGGTGTCACCATTTGAATTGCTCGGTCCAGCTTCAACATTGCTTGAAGCTTTTCTCCACAGTTTATCTCTAGCCCTCCAGATATCTTCAATGGTGTTTCCATTGGGATATGTGCTTGTCTATGTCATTTGGTCTTTGCAGTCTTTCTTGAGATGACCAACTTTATGACAGTGTAAGCATGCCATTCCAAGGTTTGTCTAGCCTCTAGACTTTATGGTCCACTATCTCATATAGTTTACAGCAATGTGACCATATCTTCCGTATGTTGTACAGTCTGTCCAAGTATTGTAGTCCCATACATACTAATTACTGACTCTCTTCGGTTGATAGGGAGTTTCTTGACCTTTAGGCTTCCATGCTTGCCTTTTCCTTTCCGGCATTCAAGAGTTGTGTGCCCATTCATTTTGCATGTTGGACAATATTTGTCCATGTAGGTTTCCTTCTTTGGTTGTTTCATCTCAGACTTACATTCATATGCTTTATGTCCCTTTTTGTTAGATTTATAACAAAATCCTATGAATGAAGATGTAGATTTAGGAATACTTTTCATTTTGCCTCTGCATACTGTCATGCCCAAAACTAGGGCAAAACACACATACAATTTTTTTTTTTAAATATGCAAGTGTAAACCTCTAACAGGGATGTATTTGGGGTAATGTGTTATCACAGTAAGGGTTGTCTTTGAATTGCAAGGTATATGCATAAGTTGAATTAGGGGTACATCACCTACAGATGCAAATTAGAGCATCAACTAGTCATACGGGTTATGTGAATAGCTGGGGCTGGTTGGTTTAACTCTAGTTCCAAGTTTTAATCTACGTATAATATCATGATGTTATTATGTTGTTAAGAGTCATACGTTGAAATAGATTGTTCTGGAAATCACTTAATTTCTAACCTTAGTTACAACTTATTCATTTAATTCTAGTCCCAATTTACTTTTGACCATTAGCCCCTAGTTTAAAATTCAATAATCAAAACCTAATCTAACCCTTAACCTCCTAACATCAATTAAACTCTCCGATATGATTTTTCCATACAACTATAGTCTTGAAACTCCTTAATAGAATTTTAAATTGATTCAAGTAGATAATTTACATAGAGCTCTAACCTTTTTAAACACATAGGCGACATACTTCAATTTATCGACACTAACATCTATCTAAATATTTTCACATAGAAACTACATCTATAAATCAATAAAAACTATACAAATAAATAAACTTTATCTAAATAAAATTATATAATTTTGATAACGGTAAAGAATTAACTCCGTAACATAATAGCAAACATATATATATTTCATATAAAACTTAAAGTTTCAAACTAAACTATACAATTAAATAAACTATATCTAAACAAATTTACATTATTATAATTAACCAATGAGGAATTTACATCCTTAACGTATAGTCATTCTATAAAAATTTTCACACATACTAAGGTTTTCAAATCTAGTATTTAAATAACACAATTTAAGTGAAATACATCTATTAAGTGGGGCCACTTAATTTAAATAAGATAAATCAAAATTTAAATCTATTTACATACTTAAACTATTTACAAATAATAGTCCATTTATAATAATGTCCATAATAGAGAGAATATAATATCATTTAAATAAAAAGTAGAATACTAAACTTAATTAACTATGTATTTAAATCTATAATTATTAATAAACTACCTATATCTACCTATAA